>WBMV01001825.1:2240466-2255756 GCA_013396655.1 Campylorhamphus procurvoides | reverse complement strand
CGGTGGAGGGCGGAAACGGGGTGGGGGGATTTGCGTCAGTGAGGGAGCTGGGAGCGGGCGAGGGCGGGCGGGACGGACGGAGGGACAGACGGACGGAGGGAGAGCTCCGAGAGGCACTGGCGCGCCCCGCTCGCCCCCGCCGCTGCCCATCGTCCCATGGAGCTGTGCCCGGGGCTCGCCGTGCCCTTGGGGTGGGCACTGCCGCTCCTCCTCGCCCCCGGCGCTNNNNCTCGCCCTGGGCGCTGGGCTCAGCCACGGCACCCCGCACCTGCCTTACTCCCGGCCCGGCTCCCGCAGCAAGTGAGTACCGCCCGCCGCACCGGGGACGGGAGCGGGAGTGGGAATAGGAGAGGGAACGGGAATGGGAGCGGGAGGGCTGCGGCATCCCGGGGTGCCGGGACGGCGTGTGGGCTCCCTGATGGGCGCTGTCTTTCCCCCCCCAGGAACTGGTGCGCCTACATCGTGAACAAGAACGTGAGCTGCTCGGTGCTGGACGGGACGGAGAGCTACGTCCAGGCCCAGTACAAGTGCGCCTGGAACCAGTTCCCCTGTCAGCCCATCCCGGTGTAAGTAGCCGAGGAGGCGACCTCAGAAGAGAGAGCGCTTGCCCTTCCCGCTGCCCATCCCCGGTCCCTCGGATGGTTCCCGGCACCCCAAAAAGCGCAGGGTCGGAGCAGGAGAGCGCGGACCGCCCCTGGCCCCCTGCGCGCCCCAAACAAAGCGCTGCCTTATTGCAAACATCAGGCGGCCGGAGCTAATTAGAGCCAGATTGAGCTGCGGGTCCGTGCGGCCGGCCCGCCGGGAGGGAGGGAGCTGCGCTGGCACACCTCGGCGGCCGGCGCGTGCGGGCGGGAGGAAAGCACGCGGGCGGCTTCCCACGGGAATGCCAGAACCTGCCGGGAGCGCACCCAGGTGCTGCTGGGAGCGCACCTCCGCATCCCGGTCCGGAGCTGCCAGCGCTCCAAACCGGTTTGGTAGTTGCTCTGTGTTGCTGGATCGGTGCGTAAAGGGAGAGCCAGGAACGTGAGCCAGCGCTTTTACAGTCTGTGTGTATCCCTGCCCATTGCCCAGCAAGCGGAGCAGCCAGTGCAGAGATTTTTATGGGGGGTAACATGAAGTCACTAGTTTGATTTTTAGCTTCATGAGCACGACCACCACGTGGTAGTCTGAAGAGTGGCCACCTACGGCACGCTGTGCTGCAGCAAGGCTGTGGGTGCCTGCAGGTACAGCAGGCATCAGGGAACAGATGTATCTCAATTACCTTTTGGCTAATGTCAGGCAAATCCCCTTTCCTCAGTTTCCCACTTGAGAAGCAGTACTATTTGCACATTTCTGTTTGAAAACTCTGGGTGTTATGCACTCTGTGAAACCATTTCACCTCCCCCAGCAATCAGTGGAAGGACATCCATAGATTCTCATAGGCTCAGACTTGGGCTGAGGTGATGACAAGGGTTTTACAATACAGCTACAGTAACTAGTTTTTATTTTGACATGAAACACTGAGGATGAAACTGAAACTACTAGATCGTGAGATAAGACTGCGGACATTGATGACGCTGCCACCCTGGGGCCCATGACAATAGGTATTGGGTGTTTGGTATTTATATGCGCTGCTTTCTGTTTGTTTGGGTTGTTATTTTCGTTTTAAAAAAACAGCTTTATTGGAAAATATAAACACTAGAATTAGAGGGGAACAAACAAAGGGAGCAGACAACGGAGTAACACTGCCTTGTGTAATTTCCATTGCTTCTCTTTGGAGTGTTGAACTGGCCGTTTTGGACTTGTGACTGAATTTATGGACTGTGTAATGGGGTGTGCCCTCTATCCTGAGAAGTCTCTGTAGTGGAGCTACAGAGGAGTGAGGAGTGGTTGAAAACTGAGCTCTTTAAACACCTAAATCACCAAACATTAAGATAAGGACTTTCAGAGGCAGTAAATTAGGGCTTTCATGGGCTATCTGTTAGTAGATAATGAAGAAAGTGCAAAGGCATTGCTTCTAGCTCAGGAAATTCCTGAACTCAAAGTGTTGAGCTGTGAGATCTTTGGCAGGAGTAAGAAGGGGAAGCACAGCTTCAGCAGTGGACTGGACTGTATGACTTCCCGAAGTCCCATTCCTTTCAGATTTCTCTGTGGTTCTGTGAAATGGCATTGTTTGTCCTTGTGCTTCTAAACATCTGGCGTTGGCTGCTGTCAGAGCGAGAATATGGGGCTAAACAGACATTTGGTCTCACCAGCTGTGTCCAGTCTCATGGGGTTTTTCTGTTCTTTTGAGGATGGAATTAGATACTTATCATAAGACTTTGTTTCCTCGGCTTGACTAGTGAACATCACAGTTATTTTCTTCATAACTGTAACAGCAACTGCAAAACAATTCCTTATTCTTAACATAAAATATTTTAAGCATCTTACCATCACTGAAAGATGGTGAAATATCAAAATCTTGAAAATTTATTGAGTTCAAAACACTCTCATTATGGGTTTTGACTTTTATCTTTCTGTCTGTTGCATATATATCTTCTCTTAGTGCCAGAGTAAGAAAGGAGCTAATCCAAAACATTTGAAAGATGTGCCTCAAATCCTGCAGCCCCCTAACTTCATTCCTATGAGAAGGATTGTTTAATTGCAGAAGGAGTAGTGGTCTGAATAACAAAATATGTTTATATATGTTTATTAGCTAATGCTGATATCAATAGGACAGGAAAGAACTATAAAAGCAACAAAGAAATGACTGTGAGGACTTTTCGGAAATTGCTCTCTTTTTTTCCTTTATACACTTGCATAGAGGATGTAAAATGAACTAAATAGCAGATATTCATGGTAATAAAGTACAGTCCCTGTGTAGTCTCCTTCTGATACCCAGGGTTTATCTAAGAGCTCATTCAGCTGCAGACAGTGAGGACAGTGAGATCCAAATTAAACAAACAGTTCCTTAACTGTATCATAGATGTAGGGCTTTTATTAGTACTTAAGTACTATTAGGTCTACTTTTAATCAGTCAGTGGATTTACTGTTGATTTATACTAGTTTAAGACTAGGTTTAAGGAGCCCTTCTAGTGTTTAGGTACAGTCTAGGTTATGTATAACAATTACTTAGATTGTATTTTATATGAGGCCATTTCATTGCCTTGAGCATACTGTCTACTCCCAAACCCCATGTGTTCTTCTCTTACAAGAGAGTGTGCATTGCAAATTTGGATTATAGTCAGCACTGATTTTCCTTTTTTTTTTTTTTTTTTAAATAGAAAGCTCTGGTGATTAAGCGTAAAAATCATATGCATGCATGACCCCTTTTTGTCTGCCCTTTAGGCCCATTAAAATATAATTTGTCTGAGACAAAAAAACCCAAAAAAAATCCCCTGTTGGAATGACTACACTTCTAGAAGCGTTAACTGTAAATTCACTTAGGCTATGGGGTGTATTTCCTGAACTGTTAAGTTGAAATTCAGGAAATTATTACACTTCATTGTTTAAGTGTTCTGTAGTTACTTGGGCTTGATAGTGTATTTCCTCGCTGAAAAGTTGCTGAATGCTTTGGCTCATTAAGGTGTCAAGGATAAATGTGAGTTGAAGTGTGGCTGCTTAAGAGATAGGAAGAGAGGGAGTAGAAAGAAAGTGCAGAAAGGCCCTTTGAAGTATGTTCCCTTTGAAGTATGGGGGGCTCCTGATTTATTTTTCTTAAAACTGTGACTAGCAAAGGAAGGAAGAACTTGGTTACTAGTGGGTCATTGGGCTGAAAGGTACTTATATGAAAACATTAATGTTTTTACCCACTATAAAGAACTTGGATGTTTTAAAATTTAATACTGCTTCATGAATAACTGACACCTCCCCACTTTTGTTGTGAATTTCCTTTCCTAGCTTTCTTATGAATAGTTTGGTAATTTAATTAGCATTATTAGCAATTTGTAACTAATAGCATGGTTTGATTCTAAAAGAAAAACATATTGCCCTTCTGGTTAGATCCAACACACTCTTTACAGTTGTGGCTTGTTCTCGACATCTTCTGGTCAAAGTAACTGCTTCAGCGTAGTATGTTGCATACCAGTTGTTTGCTTTGCCTCTTGTTATGTAGAGTATGTTGGGACACCTGGCTGTACTCATAGGTGCTCCCATTTATGGCCCAGCATCTTTGGGAAAGGCTGCTCTCACTAGTAAGGTTCTGATTTTAAAGCTGGAAGTAAACTGAAGCAGCTGAAGCAGAGGGATGTTTTCTGGGTTTCTGTCTTCCCTGCAGAACTGCAAATAGGACTTCCCTCTACGAGGTAATAAATCAAATAGAAAGAAGTTTAGATTGATAAAAACCTCTGGAGGTCATGTAATTTCCCCCATGGCCCCCAGCTAACAGCAGAGCCAAACTTCAAAGTTAGATAAGGTTGCTCAGGGACTTAAACAGAAAATGTTTTATCAGATCTTCTAATTCATGTACCAGCTCCCATTAATTCTGCTCATGTGAGTAAAGATATTTGTGGGCTCAAGTCAGGTCATCTGCCTTTAGCTTGTGAGGAGTGAATTTCATGGTTTAGTGTAAGCTTCTCATTGTAACACTAATGATAAATGTTTAATAAGCAAACCTATTATTTCATTTGGTTGCACACACTCAGGAAATGGTCAAGAAAATGATGAATGAATTAATAGCTAAATTAGCATTCCTGTCCAAATCTCACATTGAGCAATATTTTCCAACTTCTTGTCATCTAATACTTTCAAACAAACGTAAATAAGCCCACTGCCAAACTAATCATGGTTTTGTTCATTGCCCAGAAGAAGATTTAAAGGAAAAGATTGAAATAACTTCAGAGAATATTACTACTAGTTTTCTGCATCCAGAAATATCAGGACATGATTACTTAAGAGTAAAGCACATCTTTTAACAAGCAGTATTCAGTGTTTATTAACAAAATAGTATTGAGTAAAAGTAGAAATTTATTACTGAGAAACAGCATATGAGATTTCCAGTTCAAGTTAAATGGCTTCATCCGTCTTGCAACCCCTGAGCAATCTGGGTGGAGCAGGTCAGCCCCAGTCTAGGAACATGTAGGATGTCCACATCTAGTTTTCAACCCTTCACACTGTCCCAGTGAGACTGTTCAAATTAAATTAATTATACAGCCCAGTGTCAGAATGCTCAACACCAGGCAGGATCAAAACCTCAGATACACATGTCAGCACATATCAGAGCCTATGTTTGCCACTGGCCTCCAGCAATACATATCTCATAAGAAAAACTTCCAGGATGCACAAAAACTTGATAGGAAAGTGAGATCTGTTTAATGTTTCCCTTCCAAGTATCTATAAACGTCTTTAGGATTTTTTTCCAGCTTCGTGTATTTTGTATGAAGCAGAATTTCTTTGTACAGGCTCCAGCTAGCTGACTACATAGGGAGGTTAGCCTAAGGGGTTGTGCATTGAAAACAGTAAGGAAACTTTAAAAACTCCAGTCTCCTGGAGTGCTTGTTTGAAAATCTTTGAGGGCCTGCTGGGTGTGGTAAGCTTTCCTGGCTGTCTCTCTGAGCCTGAAATTGTGCATCTCTGTCTCCACACACTGAACACAACAGACTTTCTTTGTGAACCGGACAGGGAATTTTAATTTCACACATCATTTGAGTTTGTTGCAATAATTAAAAAAAAAAATCACACACTGCCCCTCACTTCACATTAATGTAAATACTTAATAGTTTTATGCTTTTCTGGTCTGAGAAATGTGTGACCTGAAGGTCTGGGGCCTCTTCTGTTAAGCACCAAACTGTTGCCAAAACAACAAATTTTTGCTTTCAGGGAGATGCTGACCTATTTAAGGCGTATTTCATCATAAATCACCCAAATAACCAAAGCACATTCTGCACCATTAGAAATTGGGCAGTGCCAGTTTTGCACATTGTGGATTATTACTCCCATCTGACTTTGTTTTTGCAGTCACATCTCTTCTTTCCGTTCCATTCATTTTTGACTTGCTGTGTCGAAAAGTAACAGCTCTCAAAGCAATGCTCTGTTTTATTCTAGAAGTTGAGGTCCCAGCTAATCTCACAGTTAGCTCTTGCATTCATGAAAGCTTTGGTTATCTGTTCTATCTCTGTGTTTTCAAATAATCTGTCAGCAATAGCTAATTCTACAGCATCCTAGAGATCAGCTTATTTCATGGGCAGAGAAGAAGGAGGGATACTGCTGGAGCTCAGTTTCTCCGTTTCTACATCCTCACTTGATCTTTCCACTGGTGTAAGGTGAGAAATTTGGTCCCTTCTGCTGGAAGAGGCAGGTGAATTTGTTGTTAACCTATAACCTGTTGCAAAGTTGCTCCTGTTCCATCACTGTTAGACTGTATCACATTGCTGCTCTATGAAGTTTTTTCTGAAATCCTTTTGAAAGGACTGTATTTTCAGGGTTCTCCTATCCCATTCCATTTAAGTGGGGTTTTAATAGCTTACTGTTGGTCTGTCACCACATGTCTGACTGGCATAGGTGTATCTTGTGACAAAATGGAAGGAAGCAACCATGTAAGATAATTCAAGATTGTAAATCCCAAGAACAAAGCTCTGCTTTGCCACAGGCTGTTTGTGGCTGCAAGTTACTTAAATGCATCCTGTGACTTGATTTTGCTGTTTCTACAGCAGAAAATGCCTACCTAGTGGTAATTTATGAACATTAAGAGTATTAACATTTTAAACTTTTGGACATTTTCTACTGGACTTTAGTGTTCAGCTTTTTGAAAATAAAATCCTTGGCAGCTGAGACAGAGTCAGATATTTGTGTGTATGTGTCTGTATGAAGATGTATATACAACAAGAAGAAATAACTAGTATGAGGCATGTTTCGGAGTGTGCAGTCCTTTGGCTCTTTCTTCCCATGAAGAAACATTGCTCTCCCAAGAGAGAAAATTGTAGTTTGAATCTCATCTTTTTTGATAGAAGAATTCCAGCTGAGTGGCATAAAATTCACTGTATAAGTAATAAACAATGGCACTTCTGGAGACTTTGAAAGGAACTACAAAAGAATAGTTGATAGTTTTTGTTTTCTAACAGTTCCTGTTATTCCCCTCTTATTGAACAACCCCCCAAAATCTGCAGTAAAATTCAGCCAGATTCTCTCAGAGGCATGTGCTAGAGACCAGGCTGTAATGTACTGATTTGGGCACCATGATTACCTGTTCCTTCCCTGGCATCAATAGATGAGATGATGGTTTTATCTAGGTGTAGAAGAAAGCAACTTTTTCCTTCCTAGTAGGAGGGAGCAATGCATTCACCTGTGCCAGGTCTCTGCCCACTAGCAATTTTTTCCAGGTGGAATGCCATCTTCTTCCATCATGCTTTCCAGGTAGTGTGAAGACACCAAATAAAAATAAACACTGGAAAAAAGTACTTGATCTCTAATGCTCATTCCTGTTTTATGCAACTTTTAGAAAAATTACAGTGGTTTCATAGTTAGATACTAAGGCACTCCTTGCAGTGACCTGGATGGGTGATTCCTTGGTTGTGTACACAGCAGGCAGATGAGTTCCTGTGGGTGGATAGTGCTTGACTTACTCCCTTGTTTTCCTTCAGTTTCAGTCCCTGTTAATGCTCTCAACCAGTAGCAGGTTTTTATTCAGGATCTGGCTCAGAATTGATCTGGTACAAATGTTGGCCATGCTATACACTATTGCAAACTTTATTATAGGCTCCCTTATATACCTGTGGGAATGCAGAGCCTCCTTGGTCATACATGCTAGGGGTGTTTGTCACAACTTTTTGTTTTCCACAGGGGTGCCTCAAAATTTTGTGTTTCCCAGCACAAAAAAATTCGAATCACTCTGTGCTTGCTTTTCATGATGCATACTAGGTCCTGATTGTTGTGTTATCTATAGATCTGACCATGGCTTTTTGGGGATCTTCAATTAAAAGAGGGCTGTGACTGGGCCAGACATTGAGCTAGTGGTTTAGGTCAGTGGCATTTTTTTCAGGAAAATGTAATTCCCCAGTCTCCAGTGCAAGAAAAGACATATACTGACCTACTTTATATAAATTTTGGAAAGAAAAAAATACCAGCTGAAGGAAGAATAGCAGTCCATCTGTAAGCAGCAGTGTAGTGTCTCTAATGCCTGATCAAAATCGAAAATTATTTAGGGTGAAATAGGGTTCTTTTAAAATAGATTTTCCTGCATTGTATAACTGGGATTTATTATGACCTTGATGTCTTGCTTTGACTTAACACCTAGACTTCTGTAGGTGACTCTATTCCTGTCAAAACATCTTTTCACAGCTTGCTATAAATGCCTTAGGATAAACTCTTAGTAAAGACACATTTTTCTCAAATTAAGCTCATCTGTGGGCTGGAACACAAGCTAGCTGCCAGCGCTGCTGTGTATTGGAAAGGTTATAAAAGAACAAAATCCAGAGGTGGGATTTGACTCACCCTGTCTTCAGTTACCTACCCTGTGTAAAGAGGGATGAATGAGTGTGAGAGCTTAGACATGCAGTAGTCATCAAGTCGGTGGTGTCCAGCATGCTCTGTAGGTAATCAGATGTAAATAATGACTCTAGGGGGAGGTGCAGCCCTGCTTTGACTCTACTGGCTGTATTGACTACTTCTATTGGCCACTGTGGAGATACAGACAACTAGTGCCTGTCCATACCTACACAGGAGGCACCTGAAACCCAGGTGTGCTGAAACTTAGTGATATGGACAACCACTAGAAGTCTCCCATGGTTTCAGTGGAACTAGGATTTCTGACTCCAGTTGTAGGGGTTACAATTAGGCCTGCAATCTTGGAAAACAGGAAACTTGGCATCAACTGGTTCTAGTTTAGTATTTGTGTAGCATAAACCTACAAAATGAAAAATGTTTGGTCAAAATATGATTGCATTTAATTACATCCAGTTAGTATTTTTGAGAGTGTTTGTGTGTTACTTCAGCACTCCCATTGCAATCTGTATTGGAGCTTTAAATGACTGAGACTGTATAACTGGATAAAAATAACTAGCAGACTATATAATTTACAAAGAATGTATATACATTCAATAAAAGTATTAAATAGTGAAGATTTGTTATCTTCTATTCAATAAGACAGCAGTTTTCAGGCTGCTGAAGTTATGGGACTTGTTCCAAATCGCTACAGAATTTTGGACCAACCTTAAAGCTTTGTGCTCAGAATAAACATTTTATACACTGCTTATGTAGAAACATATGCTGATTCTGTGGTCCCTTCCTCACAATGAGGATGTGGTGGTACTTATCTCATTGCATTTCCCAAAAGGTTGAATGTTAATATCTAGTTCCAGAATGGAGCCGTATGTTTTCCCACCAATTTCATCCAAATGTTTCTGGTTTTTTTATCGCTATTAGGTGACATTCCAAATATCAGTGTTAACTGTTTCCTTCTGTGGTTTAGCACCATGAGAATATTATAGCTCATTCCCTAGTCAAAATGTCTAGAATTTGCAGCAAACATGAATTTTTAATTAAGCATTTTCCTAAGGAAATACTTCTCTTTCAAAGAGGAGGAATATTTGAATGCTATTGTCACCCTGTACGACTTAATTTCAGCTGCAAAACACTTAGATATTAAAAGTGGAGATTTGCATTAGCATTCTGAATATGTTTTCTCATTTGATCAGTGTGTTGAATTCATGGTGAAGGTAGTAGGCGTTTGTAGTTACAACTCTGTTGTGGAAAGACTCTTAAAACCCAGCTGTTCTTATTTTCTGTGTTGCGAGGAAAGATTAGAGACTGTTGAAAGAATGATTTCAGTACCAGTATTCAGCTCAATTCATCAGGAGGGTAAGACTGTCATCTTGGGCTGGAAGTCCACAGGAGGATGGGGTGACTAGGCACAGGAAGTGCTGGTGTATTGAGTGTAATTTTTAACCACAGAAGAAATTACTATTTTAAAAAATATCTTTGAGATACTTGTCAACATAATTGTGTTTATTAATACTTACATGAATAGCAGAAATCTAAGTCAGCTGTAGGAAGATTTGATGTTTTACTGATTTTAATTGCATTGCAGTATTTAGGGGCCTCAGTTCTTTAAGAGATTTTTGAAACTTTTGTGAACCCTTTTGACCAAATTACCTCGCTAGATAACTCTGTCAAGATTCACACCTACCAGATAGACCATATGAAAATTGATGATCCGTTGCAACCCTGTGACTCTACCCACTTTCACAGAGAACCAACATTTTGTCTCTCCAGCTACACTGAGTGCATTTCTTATGCTTTGTATGTTTGTGATTGTATGTTACGCATTTGCTGTGAATGAGCAGCTGGATCCAGAATACTGCAGATTTAAATAAAGGCATATCTGATTTGTATATTCTGGTAGCTCCCAGTCCTGTGTCTTTTACATACGTAGAATCTCAAATGATTCTCAGGATGTGGTCCCTAGCAGGAAGTTATGGTTTGTTTTGTTAAAACTGTAACCAACAATATATTTGTGTTCAATGCTGTTAGACTGCTATATCCTAGGAAAATCCTAGAAGTCTCCAGCTCCTCCACTGAAATTCATTGAGTGAGCAAAGTTCTGGCTTTTAAAATCTCAATGTATGATTTAGAATCTCCTGCAGGCTGGATGCCTGCTGGTGACTGTCATTTATCTGTGCAGCTGGACAGTGCTGGCACAGTGGCACCATTCCTTGCATGGGCAGCTTGCAGAACAACTCTGTATGAAGTGTATTGTTGGTACAGAGGCTGCAGCAATGAAGCTGTGATTTTTAAGAAATTTTTATGTGACTGGATTCAAATTAGGAAGGTGTTAGTGTACGTTCCTGTTTCCCAGCTTTATGTGACTAGCCTTCCTGGAGGAAGTGGGAGTAGCTCTGTGACTCATTCATCTGGACTGGCATTGTAGGGAAGGAGTAGTTCTTGGTAAGTAAATCCCATTTTAATCTCTGGCCCATCCATGGGTATAGCTGCCTTATTACCATGGTTCAAAATGTGAAATATGAAAGCTGTTCTAGATACAGATATTGAAATATTCTGATTCTAGCATATTTTTGCTCCAGGAAAATTGTGGTTTAGGATTCAGATTAGTCTGTATTTGGTGTGCCATGTATGAAATCAAAACAGATCCCATTTGTATATTTGCTCAAGTTCTCAAAAATGCAAAAATTTGTAAGAAGTGGACTGTGACAACATTTTAAAAGTTGTAGATTCAATTTTATTTTATAACTTAGAATGTAAGAATTCTTCTGCATTTCAGATATTTTTTATTAAATCTTTTTGGAGCATTTTATGCCTGTTAGGATCACGAAACTATGAAATAAAAAAGTGAGAATGTCAAACATGTTTATTTTAAATTTTTAAGATGGAGTTTAGAAAAGATTTAAATTTGCACATATTAAAAATATTAAGCTTGGTTTCTTTTTATTTGTTTGTATTCTTCTTTTGTATTTGTTTGTGTCTTATGATTTGTCTGAATTTTGAAGTCATCTCAAGGTGCCTGTGTTGATGATGTAACTACAGGAAGGTATAGAAAGAGCAACTTGTAAAAAATATAATAGAAAATCCTCATTCTGTAGTTTGAGCAAAGAAGTACACATTCTGTATAAAAGTAGTTCTTATTCCTTTTATAAAATTACTTTCAGCTATGTTCTTAAAACTTTGTTAGGAAAAAAGTGTGGTGTTTGAAAATGATCAAAATACTGTAATTTTCAGGACAGGGTTTGGCCCTGAAAGTATAGAGAGGAACACATGGAGCAGTGAAGTGTTTTATGCATATCAGAGAAAAGTATGTACAACCATTTCCGGCATGTGAAAATTGATCTGGAAGTTCAAAGTTTGCATTTCAGTAACGTGGTAGTTGTGAGGGAGGTTGTAATGACTCTCAAAACCACTTCAATCCACTAAAGTGTCTAGCTAATCCTGTCGCTCCTGACTCTGTCAGCTATTTGGAAGGGAAAGGATTCAAACCCAAATTATCTACAAAGTCATAGTTTAATACTTTAGATAAGGGAGAAGGAAAAGGAAGTTCCTGGGTGGCCAGGATATTGTTCTTCCCAGTAGTGCCCTCTATATTACACTCCTCTACTTAATTTTAGAAGCACTTGACTCTGGGGATGTCTGTACTTTATATTTGTAAACAGGATTCAGCAGATGTTTCAGTGAAAATTGTAGAAGGAATTGTGACTTGGAGTGCAGTCTATGGCTGTTTCATATATGGTGTTGTGAAGGTAAACAGGGATTAGAAACCCACTCTGAGTTAACGTGCTCTCAGTCAGAGTCAGAAAAGCTGACAGCCACAGCACACCACTGTAGTTATGTAGTAGACAGCATACAGTGTAGCCTGCCTCTGCCTTCCTATGTAATCAAGAGAGGCTTATTAGGATAAAATTCTCTTGTCCCAGAAAGAGTTGAAAAAAATCCCATGTTGTTTCTAGTTAAAGTAATTTTTTCCCATTAAATGAGAAGTCACAGACAAAGCAATAATGCAAAAAGACACTATTTTCGAAGTGCAAAAATTAGAATATATTGTGGCAGAATTTGGAAAGATATGGTTGGAAAAGAAACAAATTCATAATTAGTAGTTAACATTTTAACCACCCTGTCACAAGTTTGTTAACTAGCTTACCAAAAAGGGACAGCAAATCACTGTCGGATGTTATATAAAGATTATGTATCTGGAGGTGAAATATGCTGAATAAAATATACAGAATTATTCTAGCAATTATTTGCACTCATGGCAAGAGAAGGTTGGAAGGGTAACATTTAAAATAACTCTCAGTCTTTGAATAGAAACTGTTTCACAGTCAGTGTAAGAATTTAACTCTTTCCATTTGGTAGCTGAATACTGATTTTTTTTTTAACCAATAAGAAACTTTGCAAATTAATACAACATCGTGTTTAATGAAATATGTAGGTGATTTTTGTGTGAGAGCATGGCTGCTTCTAGTGCCTGTTCTGTACTGTATTGTCTCTGTCTCAAGAGACTTCCTATAAGCCCAGCCAGGCTATGGATGAAATCTGTTGCAGAGCACCTGTAGAGTCCTTTGCTGCTGTCCTGTATTTATTCTGTCAGTATTACTATTTTAGAGACACCTCAGCTGTGAAGTGAACCTGTCATTCATTAAATGGATGCAACCTGTTGTTATAATCTGAAATAATCTTAAGGAAAGAGATCTGAAAGTACTGTAGGGAGATTAGCAGCGTGATGCTAATTTTATTCAGAGAAAGGAATTCATGTGAGAAATTGGGATAACTTTTTTGTTTCTATGTGTTCCAAGAGTATCATTTTATAGAACTCAGGCAGCAAATCCCTGCTTTCCTCATTTTCCTCCTCTCTCAGCCTGAAATGAGCTGTACTTAAAATTTAGCTTTTATAAAGTAGCAGAGCCTCTGCTTGTGGTCTGATGGGATACTGTAGTATCTGACCACAGCTGAACATGCAGTATGTGTATGAAGGAAAGTTATGGAAGAGGTCTGTGGTTAAAGAAAATTGTACAATCAGAATCTCTTTGTCATCTATTAACTTATGAATGATCAATCAGGGCATCTCAAGGTTGTATGTACATAATGTGTATATAGATTCATCTGCCAGACCCTCCTCAACTTAACTAATGAAGTAGAAAAGAGCCGATTTCTTCGTTGGTTTAGTGTTTCATCTGACTCATTCTTTCATGTCCTTGTCTGACTCATGCTTTCAATATTTAGTGCTTCTCTGGAATATCCCTTCCAGCTTTGACTGCTCTGTACATATGGATTCTGATGAATGGTTTGAGTGAAGACTGTGGAAAGACAAATGGGACAAAGCAGGCAGAAATATTTTTTGATGTCCAAAGGGACTCCGTGGGTGGGTTTGCAATGAAAAGCAGTTAGTTAGAGGAAAAAGGTTTTGAATTTATCTAATAATACACTAGTGGTCACTGTTGCTCTCAGTGGTGTCCGATAAGTTGAACTTGAGTTTGCCACATTTTATCCCTCTGTTCATACATGAAAGTCCTTATTCCACAGCCGTATTTGTTCTCTCTGGCGTGGCTGTGTTTAGGGCAGGTAACTTTAGAACCTGGACAGAAAAGTCTTTTTGTTTGATGTTTGAAGCAGAAAATTAATCAGATGAAATTATTTGATTTTCATTGGGAAAAAAAACCCCAAGACCTGTTACAATTTTTACTTTAATCTAAATAACAGGTTAGGTTACAGATTGTTTAAAATGCTTTCTGTTTTGGCAGATACCGAACAAGTTTCAGACCTCGGTACACAGTTGCATATAAGACAGTAACAGAACTGGAATGGAGATGTTGTCCTGGATACAAAGGGGAAGACTGCAGAGAAGGACCAGCAGAAAAGCCAAACACTGCTCGTCGTCCCACAACACCAGCTAAAGCTGTTGTGAAGAAAGGCTTAGGTAAGTTTTTGTTCAAATTTTGGTATGTCTGATCATGTCTGGTTTCTTGTTTTGTCTTTTAAGGATTAGAACTGTCATGATTACTGTTAAACTCAGCTACTGGCAGGTACAAAAGCTGTATGGAAGACACTGTGGGGTGGGAAAATAATAGCCAGGCAATAGCAGTCTTCATACAGAGAATTTGCTGAAGAATAACAGTGGAGTGGGCTGTAGAACAGCTGGCTGGAAATGCCAGTTGGCTACTCATGGTTCCGCAAGATTTTTGTGTTAAGATTGGAAATTTTGTAAGAATTTACAGGAGTTTGTTTTTTTCCTCTGGTTTCTCCAATGTTCAGGAAAAGACAAATAAAAAATTGAGAAGAATTATTATTGAAACCAAAAGACCCCCAGGTACTAATTTTCATTTTAATTATATGTAATGTTCCCTACCAGTTTCACAGTGTTTTGTTCAAGGTTGTGCAGATTTTACAGATTCATGTTAGATCACCTGCCTTAACATTAAGGAGTAAGGGAATAAGTAAGGATAAACCTTGATTTCTGAAAAAATATCTTAAAGAATGACTGACATTTGTTTGTGTAAGATACTGTCTTCTGAAAAGGCAAGAAGGAATGCTGTTACTGCTGTATTATGCCTTTTCTCCATTAATAAAAAATGATAAACAGATATTTCCTTCTGAAGGACTTTTTCCAACATAATTGGAGATTAGTGGCACATGTAGTGCTTAGTCAGATTTCCACATGTGTTTTTTGTGTAGTGGATTGTATTGAATGACTGAATACATGGTTTCAAACTAGTTCTGTAGATTATATACCTGCTTTAAAAGTAGCCTTTAAAAATATTTTGTTAGCCCACTTAAAACATTATTTCCAAAAGGTGATAATAAAACATGGTGATATCTGTATCATTCTCCTCTCTTCTAGACTAAATGAAAAATTACTTTGACTTTTCCTTTCTTGACCTCTGATAATATTTCCCTTT
>WBMV01001825.1:2069861-2240437 GCA_013396655.1 Campylorhamphus procurvoides | reverse complement strand
TTTTTGTTCTGGATTTTCTGCAATTATTACACATTTTGCTTGAAACTGAACATCCAGAATTGTATGTGTCTCTGCAAATGAGGTGCTGCTAATGACAAGTGGATTGGAAGAGTGGTTTAAGATTCATTAGTTGATTTGTGATGGGTAAAAGGTAGATTGCAGCTAAAAGTCTGCTTTTACCATTTTTCATTTAATGAGAATAAGTTATATAATGATTTTGAATGTGTAAAGCTTATGTCTTTATGCATGTTTTATTATTGCCTACTTAAATATATGCCAAATAGTTAGATACTTGTGAAGCAAGTGTGATAACTGGAGTATCTTGCAGAACCCCATCTAGTATATGGGATGTATATTTGGGCCCCAGTTCAGTCAAATACTGGAGCACAAAGCTACTTTGGGCACACAAATTGCTGCCACTTTAATTTTCAATGAGAATTCTGGAGCAAATTATTGTTATAGGAGATGCAGTGGTTCTAAGGTGATTATGTTGTGATGTGCATGGATCTATTATGGTTTCTTATGTATAATATAGCTTAGATTCATTGCTGAACAAGAAGGGCAGTTCTACTTGCCAGTTTATATTTTGGCTTTGTGCCTTGGCAGGAATTGGTCAATGTGCTAAAATTTTTAGTGTGAAGGAGTTTTGATAGGCTATTAATTATAAACTACTGAAAACAAGAACAGAAAAGGCAACAAGCATTCAGCAGATTAAATCATTATTTGGTTTTAAGGAAAAGTGAAATTAACCACAATTGATTAAAACAGATAACACTGGGAATATTTATATGCAGAATTTGTCTGTTTTTTCTGTCAAACAGATGCAGAACCAACAGAGGCACCAGAGCCTCCACCATATGAGAAGAGAATGCAGTTTCTTGAGGATGAATTATTTAGACTTACACGATCTGTGATTGAACTTCAGTCCTCCGTGGCAGGTGTGAATGAAAACCTAAAGTTGACTGTACAGGAAGACGCTAGTAAGATGTTGGTCACTTGGCTGAACAACCTTTACGACCGTCCAGAGCCTGACAGTGCGGTTGGTGGTGAACCAGATACTATTCATCTGCCTGGACTCCACAGCAATAAAGATCAAAAAGACCCTTTTATTGATTTTGAAATGGAAGATATAAAGTCTGAGCTAGCTGAGGTCAAAGAAGCCTTGAAAATGAGGAATGATGAGCTGGAGGAACTGAATGGAAAAGTAAAAGGCTATGAAGGACAACTAAAACAACTGCAGGAGGCAGCACAAGGACCTACAATAACAATGCCCAGTGACAATATATATCAGGATTATATAGACTCAAAATTTGAGTCCCTCAGACAAGAAATAATGGAAGGACTTGAAAAGAAAATGGCAGATCTGAAATGCTCCTGTGAATACAAACTAGAGGATATCCAGCAGCAGTGTGATGACAATGAAAATAACTGTGTAGGGATAATAGGTGTTATAAGAGGAAAAGAGAATGACTTGAGGAAAGAAATAGATGCTCTCCGAACTCAGATTCCATCAAACGATTCCAGTTGTTGCAACGGGGGTGAGGGAAATTACTTCGACCTAAAGATAAAAGATTTAGATAAGAAGATTGACAGAATTGTGGAAGCACATAGGATCTTGAATGTCAGAATAGATAATGAAATAATTCGGTTGTCAACTCCAGATCTAGAAGATGTGTTTGGTGAGAGGTTGGAGGAACTTGATGCGAGGATGAATATTACTGAGCGAAATGCTGAAGAACATTGCTTTTACGTTGAGGAAACTCTCCGTGGTACTATAGCTGCTGAGGTAGATGAACTGAGAGATTTGTTTGACCAAAAGCTGCGGGCACTGGAGGTTAGGCTAGGTGGCACTATTTTAGAGATCGCTAACACCACGGACCAGGATGAAATGTTTATGAACCCTGGACCCATCTTGCCTAGTGATGCAGGATTTGCAAATGAGCAATTTACAGCAGAGATTGATTCTGTGAAGAACAAACTACTGTCGCTTGAACAGCTCTGCGGACAGAAATGTCAGTCTGCACCTCAAGGTACAGAGAACCTTCATAAACAGCTAGAAAATTGTAATGACAAGTACGATAACTTACTTTTGAAAACAGAGAATAACTCTGTTCTCCTGCAGTCTCTGAATAGCTCTCTTAATGACAAACTCAACTTAATTAAGGGTAACCAACGTGACATCCAGAAAATGCAAAGAGATGTACGTGTGTTCCGGTATAATCTAAATGCCATTGATAAAGATATGAAAAATCTTCAAGACGGCTTGAGTAGCTGCAAGGAGCAACTTCTGGGTGTCAATTCTACATGCAGAAAAACACAACGAGGTGTCTTCCGAAAAATTGATCAAATGCAGAGGACATTTGCAAATCAAACTGCTCATCCCAGTGAGAATTGCTGTGGTGAAGTGAAAGAGAGACTAGAACAATTGAATGACCATATCCTGAATGATCTTAGCAAGTGCAAAGAAAAGACAGAAGGTATCCAGGAGGGTGTTTCCGATGTTGAGAGCAGAGTCTCTCATGTTGAAAAAGTTTGTGGCAAGCTGGACTCTGTCTCAGGTAGCTTGCAGAGGATAAAAGAAGGTCTGAATAAGCACGTGAACAGCTTATGGAACTGTGTCCGTGAAATGAATGGAACTATAGCATCTCATTCCACTGATATTTCTGGCCTCAAAAATTCTGTCCAACACTTTCATAGTCAGGTCTCCAAAATCACCACAGACATTGAAGGCATGCTGAAATCTCAGTCTGATACAAGTAAGTTTTTTACTTTTTTTTTTTAACCTTTTTTATTTGTTTGTTTCAGAAAGGAAAGTAATTTGAAAAAGCTTTTATAAAGGAACTAAACAAGGGAGGAAAAACTTAATATTTCACAATTTCTACTTTGTTTTTACAGTGACTCTAATTTTGGCTCTTTGCTCTAGTACACCACAGAGTACTTTGAGTGCTTTAAAAAGTATCCTCCAAAAAAAACTAAAACTCAAAAAAGAAGTCTTCCATGCTTTTATGTTTACTTTGAGACTGAATAAAGAAAGTGGGAAAGGTAGTACTTTTGAATAGTAAGTTTAAAGTTATGATTGTCTGTGGATATTATTCCAGTTCATTTGATTTAATTTTTTTGTGTTGTTTTGCTTTGTTTTATTCTGTTGTGTGAGTATTCTATATTCCTCAGGGGAAATTGAAAAGTAAATGGGGAAAACCAAGTCAAATTAATTCAAATTTATGATAAGAAAGATTCCCTCTAACTTGTTCTTAGCATGAGTTACTGATTATAATTCAACACCAGTTCTTTGATCTAGAATTTTCACAAACAAGCTCTGGCATATCTTGGCATGGCATTATAAGAATTCTCCTTCATAGCTCTCCCAGAAGTTTGCATTCCCACAAGGTAGTGGGCAGTAGGTGGCACACCCAGGCTGGCACTGTTTTCACATCTCAGCCACTTCTCTTGGTAGTCCAACATGTTAGTGCGAATCTACCTCCACGAGTGGTTTAAAGTTTGCATTAGAGCAGTTGAGAAGCAGGGGCATAGTCCCTTTTGCTTAAAATACTGTGAAGTCATAACCTCAGCATGTTGCTGAACCTTGCCATGAAGGTTTAGATACCTTACCAAATGCTGCTCTGTTCCCTCTGCAGTTCTTGCTCCAAATTTCAGCAATGGGTTGTTTTGCTGAAAGAGTCAAAGTTTACAGAAGGAAGCTGAGTTCCTGTTTCTGTTAGAATGATGCAAAAACACAGGAATTGGAGACTGTTTTTAAACTCCACTCTTCAGTTGGTCAGTGCTTCTGGTTTTAATTCTGTGCACTTTTGAGATAATTAAGAGGCCAATTTCTCTGTCTGGCCTAAAAGTAGAAGAGGTGCTGAAGAGCCTGTGGACTATTGCCGCTGATGGTTGTTGGGGGAGATCAGATGCAAGACTGTGAGCACTCTTGAATAGACAAATTGTGCTTCATGAAATTTTAGGGAAGACTATCGTTCTCACTCCTTGGCAGATACTTGAAAGCCTGTGATGTGTTTCTTTTGTCTAATTGTTTAAAACCCAATGTATTGCAGTACTTAGTGCAAAAATCCTCCTGAGGTGAGAAACTTTTGCATAAAATTAAAAAAAAAAAAGTTATTTTTGTTTTAAAGGAGGAAGTGAAGATAAATGAAGAGGGCCTGTAATTTTCAGATAATTCTTTTGGTATCATCTTGACTTAAATTCAATAGGGTTAGGACCTTTACCCCTAGATCTTGCAGAAACAGATCCAATCCTCATTAAATGGAGCATGATGTATCTGTGTAATCCTGTTTCTCATCCATGTTGGCCAAAATTAATTTGCACTAGGGACCAACACTGGAGAAAGGTCCAAGATACAGTAATCTTTCTTCTGCTGTTTAAAGCAGATGTTCAAGTGACCTCATGGGTTGCATTTATCAGCCCCTATTACAGTGTAGTAAAGCATTAAAAAGCCTCAGCACACCTGGGTTTCCACGAAACAATGCTGCTTTAGGGCAGACCTCTCCATCCACCATTTGATGTTAGAAGTCTGTGGAAGGATGCTGCTGCAGGATCTGGAGCACAGGCACTCTGAGCATCCCTTGCTGCTATGGGGTGCCTCTGAAGGATTCGTGAAGCAAACACTTCAGTCCCCAAATGTTTCCAATTACAATAACACTGTCTGGCACAGCAGTCCAACTAAGTTTTGAAAGCTGGAGTTTCAGAAAGATTTTGGCAGAAGAGCCTTTTTTGGAAGTGATTTGGGAACCCTGTTATGTGAGTTGGGGTATGGCTTTAACTATTTTTACATCTGTCATCTGCAGCATTGTCTCTGATACCAATGTTATTTGAAAGGAAAACAGCCAGTCCTGGACTTGGATCAATGTAGAATTTCTTATGCACAATTTGCCAGCATATCATAGCATTCAAATGATGTCATTTGACTTCAGAAGAGCCGAAACAGAAACAAATTGTTACTAATAAAGTTGTTGAGGCAAGGATATAGTGCAAGGAATACAATGTAAAATCTCATCAAGCAGTGTAAGCACAGTAAAACTGAGCAAAGTCAAATGACCCCAATCATAAGAATATGACTGTATTTTCTTCCAAATTTTTTATTAAGGAGTTTCAAGTGCCTCAATCCAACTTAACAAGCCAATTTAGTGCATGACTGTACATCAGATATAAACCCAGAGGCCAGAAATTTATTTAATTTGTTATAATTCCTGTTGAAGGTAGTGCAATGTCCTGCCCCACGCGAGGCAGTGGTGGCAGCAGGCGATGCTCTGCTCTACTCATTTAGGGGACCACGCATTACGTGCTCTCCAAGGTAATAAGGTGCAGTGGCTTTTCATCCATGCTAAGTGGTGGCTGCCCCCAGCTCCATGTCTCAGGGTGAGTTGTTCTCCTTGCACTCTGTGCCTCTCTGCACCTCTCTGTGGGTACGTTTGTTCTTCAAATGGCACGAAACTAAAAGGCATGTTAAATTTAGTGATCTCCTTTAATTACTGCCGAGTCATATTTATCCATGAAGTTTTCCAGGAATCAGAGTGTGGTCTTGCAGCCAGATACTGTGCTGGGAGTGCAGTTTGCTTTGGTTACGGTTATTTGACCTGAATTGCAATTCCTATGGTAATTGTCCGAAAGCAACAGTAAAATGTTCTCTGATGAAGTTATGGTCTGAGAAACCAAATGTGTGCTCTGCATTACAGCACTGATAAACTGCAACACAAAATCTTAATGTTGTGGTGTAAATAGTCATATAGTTAATCTCTCTCTGTGAGCTTGTGTAAAATGCTACTTTCTAGCATAATTGTAAAATCCCTTTAATAACTATAAGAAAATTCAAGTGAGGTCTTTTTGGCTGCTTTTGGGTGCAGACACAGGTTTGTTTATTTGCTAGTCTGCTTTTGCACTTTCTGTGTGTTTTGGTGTCTGAGGAGGGTATGGTCAGAGCAGAATGATACTAGAAACAGGTGCACCTTGAAGATCCACCCACCTCATGCATCCAGGTTGCTGCTTGTCTTCTTCCCGTCAAATCATTCCTTCTTCAGTGAGATAACTTGCAGGTTAAAGCTGCCTGGCTGAACAAACTGAAGGAAGAGGGGAACAAAAGCATTCTTATTTCCAACCAAGGAGGAAAATCTTTCCTTTTGTTTTTGTTTGTGGATGCGCATCTGAGAGTAGACGCTTGTGTGTGATATGGGAACCAAATTGTCACTCACAACAGTGGTGACAAGCAGAGCAGCAAGGCCTCCTCTGCTGAGGACAGTGTTAGTGTTTCTAACTGTGTAATGATCTCAGCTTTATCCTTTGCATTCCGTGACAGATGGGAAGATGATGGGGAAGACTGTTTCATGTGCTGCTCAACAAATTTAAAGCAGGTCCAGCTAGATTCCAAACAGCCTTCATGAGGGGTTCATTGTCTTGTGAATTGAAAATTGTGTGTTATGGAATTTAGCATCAGAATAAGTTGATTCCAGTGTTATCATCTTTATCTAGTGATTTATTGGTACTTTGTCTTGCTATGATGCACCTCAGTAGATGGCCAAAAGGTTGGCAAGGATGGCAGGCCAGATTTCTCTCAACCCACATATATCAGATTACTTGAAGCTGAGGTTTAGGCAGGCGGTTCTGCATTTAGTTTTATGGAGATTCCGAATATTGCAGTATTGATGTTGCACGTGAGGAAACAGGATATGGGATTTCAGCTGTTGATTGTTTAAAAGGCTAGAAAAGCACACACAGAAATGTATTCATTTTCCCAGTGTCATCCCAAATCATTGCCTTAATAAAGCTCAGCATAGTTGACTCAAGAAATGACAAGTATGTGCATCCCAAGTGTTTTGTCAATTTGTGTTTTGAATGAGGTTAATCTGAAGATTTTAGTTGAAGGTCTAAATTGATGCTTCTGTGGAGAGATGTAGTCTCTACTAAGTTTACAATTCTGTTAA
Source organism: Campylorhamphus procurvoides (assembly GCA_013396655.1). Classification (NCBI taxonomy): domain Eukaryota; kingdom Metazoa; phylum Chordata; class Aves; order Passeriformes; family Dendrocolaptidae; genus Campylorhamphus; species Campylorhamphus procurvoides. Next base: position 2,233,505 of record WBMV01001825.1, on the reverse strand, counting down.
ACAATTCACTTTGATATTCAAAGGCTTTTTAAAAAAATATATATGTAATTTTTTTTAACTTTGGCGTTTTTATGAAAATAATTTTAATCTGGATAAAGTGAACATTTCACTCTTTAGGCCTCTGCTTTGTGGACAGAGTCACCGAGGTAGCTTCAGCCCAGCTTTCTGGTGCATTTCTTGTATAGCTTTCAATTCTCAAGACAGGTAAAATCAGCCAGCAAAACTTGGGGAGATTTATTTCTAGCAAGCATATCTAGCAAATGAATGCAGGTGGTGTGAGAGTATGACTTCAGACATCCTCCCAGTACTCCACAAGGCTTATGTGGACTTTTCATGAGACTGAAAACAAGAAATGGGATTCTCAAGGGTAAAGTGCAGGTGCTGAGTTGTCAAAAAACAGCACAGGGGTTGCCAGTGACACAGTCCAGACCCCAGCCATGAGTCATGGACAATACCTGCATGACTTGGTTGTAAGCTCTTGCCCAAAGGTGCAGTGTAAGGCCCTCCTGGGGTCTCCAGCCACACAGCAGAGCCAGGGGAAGCCTCACACCAAATCTGCTTTGAGGCACAGCCAGGGGGTTTAGCCCTAGCTACTGATGAATTTAGCCAGGCTGATTTTGGACTGTGCTGAATTGAAGTGCATCATTGTGACCCCTGAGACTTCAGAGAGGTGGTCTCCACTGTGGAGACCCCATTTGCAAGCATCTCTGGGGTGTGACAAGTTTCGTCAGGTAAATTTGCAATGGGGTGTTTGCCCATTTTCGCAGAAACTCATATAGATCCCTGCACCTAAAGACATGCTTTAGTCTTAAAAAGCAACCAAAGTAACCTATGCTGATGTTTAATTTAACATGAAATTCTAATTATTACATATAAAAGCTGTCATTGCATCTGCTCCAATCTACACACTTATAGATTTCTGTTCTTAGTGTAGATGCATTTCAGCTTTATTCTTGGGAGGACATTGCATCCTTGAATGTCATCTAGGGCTTAATTTTTATGAATAAGCCATAATTCCTATAAAGGGCTTAGAACTATTCCAGATACACAAATGTAACCATGTCAGTGCTGTTCAACCCTGATGTCATATGAGTTGGCTGCCCTAGTGGAAAAGTCTTTTAATGGTATCTCTTTGCTTTAAACAATAAAGAATTTTCTGGTAGATTATATCCTAGGGTTCTGCCTTCATTGTCAGAAAATATTAGTAATGGACGTCTACGGAATTTTAAATTAATTGTTCTATAAAGTAAGGAAAAAAATCTCATAACTCATGCTCATTTACTGAGGTTTTTTGCTGTGGATAATTTTCTTTACGGTTGTGCTAAAGAGTCAGCCTTGGGCTAGGAGTTGTGTAAGTACAGAGTCTCAGAGTACACAGGGGGTGTGAGGGATTGAGGAGAACTGAAATGAAAGGAGAGAGAGAGAGAGAGAGCACACAGTTTTGCCAGTGCAGTCCTTGGTCTGAGGGATCAGGTGGCCTCCAATTGAGTCCTATTTTATTTTAAAGTATTTATTTTACAGAATGATGCCATTTTATGTACTATTTTAGGCAAGTAATTTTGTGTCTGTCTTCTTTCATCATTTCTAAGGGCGATCAGAGGTACCACAGCACCCATTGCCACCAAGGCCACCCTTGCAGCCCCTGCTGCCGTCAAGACCAAGGATACAACCCCCGCGACAGAGGACCCCTCTGCAGCCACCACAGCTGAGACCTCCTCCACGCCCAGCACTGCCAGGGTCAGCAGTTGTGCCTCTTCTGCCTGGAACAACTGGGATCATCTTGGAGACTGGAGAGGCAGGGCCCCCTGGCACGGTTCTGATGTCAGGAAGAGGGCGGCTTAGAAGTGTGGATGGTCAGGCTGGCCAGAGTACCATGCCCATTGCTGAAGGGTATGCTGGAGCACCAGGTGAGAGAACCAGAATGGTAGTTCATCACTCCCAACTAAGTGCAATGGATATGCTAGTTCTCGCTGGAGAGGTGGCACTGAGATCTGTTGTGCTTGACCAGGCACTTTCTGGCCTTTTGTGGATGCCCATTATAGCTCTTGCTGTTGGGAATGGGTTTACAGCAGAGATGATTTGTGAATGGGCCTTTGCAGCTTCCAGCTGGCTACAGGGGCAGGGGAAACACATTTGTTGCTTTTCCAAGGCTGTACAAAGCATGAGGTCAACAAAGCTGATGTAGAATCCCTGGTAACTACATCAGCCTTTGCCACTAGGGAAACTTAAATTAATTTTTTCTTTCCATAATGCTTGCAGAAAATTTAGTACATTGGAGTACTAACTTGGGTTTCTTTGCCATGACCACCCTAGTTTAATGATAATTGAGCATTTCATAAGAGAAGCAATTTGGTAGCTATTTTGGAGGTTGCTATTCAGTAACCAAGGATCTTTTTAGAAGACTGCAGTGATATTTGGTCATAATGAATCTACTATGTACCGAGTCACACATACTATTTCTCCTTTGTAGGATATCCAAAGTCATCTCCTCCTACCACGGACTCGCAAGGTAAGGCAGTTGTTTTCTAGAAATTCTTCACAAAGGTACTTAGTATTTATTTTTGACCCTGGAAAGTCACAGCTGAGAGAAAAAAGGTGTTGATTGTTACTATTTTAGTTTAGCATTGAAGAAAATCTGACCGAGTTTTGCTATACCTAAGCATTAAAACAGAATCTGCATACTTTGAAAATATGGAGCTGGGAAGGGAGGAAGGGGGTTAGGGTTTGAAAAATAATTCATTTTGGGTTCTTGTTACTTACTCCACTGTGTTTTTTAAATACAAAGGATTTGTATTTTCTAGCAAATGGTAGTATGGACCTTTTTATTGGCCTTTTAAATGAGAAAATAAATATATATTTCTGCTGATTTTGGCATTTCTTTAATAAGATATGGATAAGGCCAAGAGTATGATCTTGAAGACCTGTTTGTGTCTTAGCCTAGTGCATGAGTTGGTTCTCCTCCTGGGAGGGTTTCTGGCTTTGTTAGAATCACCAAGGCTTATGTTCCTGAGTTCAGTGAAAGCAAAAGCGCTGCCACTGTCAGCCACAGATGAAAAGGATTCCAAACGCAGTTGTCTTGGTTTGGTGGGGTGTTTTTTATTTTTTGTAATTGTTAATATCACAGTTCATTTATGGATTTGTATGATAAACAGGTATAAAATTTGTGTAGGGCATGCTAGTTGGTCTTGATAAACATGGTGATTGGGTGCTGCCAGCCCTGCAATCTCATACTCAAGATAAATTTTCAAACCCTGGGAAATGATACCCTTCATCAAAGTCTATATTTCCACACCCTCTTCAAAAAGAATGATTTCATCTAAATTTGTTTGAGGAAATATGGGAAATAGATGGAAATAAAACATAAGGGCTTTATGGAATTCAAAATCCTACCCCTGTGACTTAGTTTGATGGCCATAACAAAATCACAAATACACATCATAAAGACTGGTCTGGGAACTGACAAAAAAAGCATTGTAAAGAGTTCACTCTGTAATTCTGATATTAATACTTTCTAATTAAAAATCCTTCATAGCCTTAAAGAAATCTTTTTGCATTTGAGCATTGTGGTGATAAGAACAAGCAGCAATAGATGAGGTTTCTGGAAGAAGATAAGACGTAAAGAAACATTCATTTATCTTGATGCCAGCAAAGCCAATATAGATGTCTAGATTTTTGTGATAAATGGATTTCCTGGGGGGTTTCTTCCACTTTGTACAATTTATTGCAGTTTGTAGGCAGCAGTATTTTAATAAGTTTATGCTAAAACTGTGTGAAACAGTAGCTGGATGTTAGAAATCTCCCTACAACTACATGAAAGGTGGTTGTAGTCAGATGGGGGTTGGTCTGTGCTCCCAGGCAGCAAGTGGCAGGACAAGAAGACATGGCCTCAGGCTGTGCCAGGGGAAGTTTAGGTTGGATATCAGGAAGATTTTCTTCACAGGAAGGGTGACTGAATATTGGAATGGGTTGCCCAGGGAGGTAGTGGAGTCAGTGTGCCTGGAGGTTTCTAAGGAAAAACTGGACATGGTGCTTAGTGACATGGTCTAGTTGACATGTGTGGTCACAGGTCAGACTCAATCATCCCAGAGGGTCTTTTTGAACCTAGTCAAGTCTGTGATTCTAATTGTCAGTGTCTGCTTATGAACAGCAAAGAAAAAGAGCATTCTGTGGCAGAATTCAGCAGTTAACAGTGCTGTGAAAATTAACAGCTGTGGAAGGAAAGATTTTTGGCTTATTGGAGGAGGAGGAACTTAGTGCTTAAATAAGGCATCAAGGAATCCTTAATATCTAATTAGTTCAGGACAACCATTTATGATGTCTTTGTCAGTCTTCACCCAGTACATTTTGTGGTACTCAAATTCAAATTTGAAAGAGGATCAGACCTTGTACTATAGTTCCTAATACAAGAAGCTTGTACTATTAAATTGACCTTCTGAGTACTTCCTTTCATTTCTCTTTCTGAATAACTTTTGTTACATAAAAGCGCTGCTCAGGAAGAAGTTGAGGGCTCCAGTTCTGTCCCCTGGGATTAGAGTAGCCCACTTTCATGCTCTTTTCAGCTGTTGAGGCACGATTTGCATCCTTTCAATACCAAACTATTTCTTGATTTTTTTTTCTTATCTATCTGCATGCATCTCACAAAATAACATTGTAGGTAAAGATCTTCAGGGACTTCAAAGTATTAATGAGTGAGTACAAGGTACAATGTGACACAGTAGATCTATTTTCACAGGCAAGGACTTTACAACAAAGGTGAGTTAAGTGTTGGGACCTAAGTACATTCACTTAAACCGTTTTTGTACAGAAAGAGATGAATCAATTAAAGAAACATTAGCAGCAGATGTTATTGAAGCATGGCAGTTGTACAGTTATGAGAATTTTGTTTGCTGGAGCAAAAAAAATTACAGAGGCAGAAGTAATGGATTGACTGATTAACTGGTCTGGGAACTGATGAGAAAATGCTTATAAGATTGCAGGACACACAACTAGGCAAGGACAGAACCAAGGAGAGGATTTGGACTTTAGGATCAGTGTACAGAAGGTCACAATGAAAAAAATTCTCTGAAAGTACATTTTGTCTTCCTCCCTCTCCCCATTCCTGCAGTATTGCTTGTGTCCTTAACCTTGCAGCCTCAATGGAGGATGTTTGCTGCTTTCTTAAAGGAACTCCTTGTACGGTCTAATAAAGAAAACAGCTGAGCTACTGAGCCCTATGGCTGCATGAACGCTGCTGTATATATTAGTGCAGATTAAGAGCTGATTTTGGTTTGGGCTTTGTAATTGTTTTTCCTTATCTGATACTCAGCCATCTTTTCTTTCTCCACATGACTCCAGGCAACAGCCTGTAGGACAGATTTAAAATACAAAGGTATGACATTACTCTAAAGCAAAATTTGTGTTGTTGTAGGTGCTCCTTGATTTTAAGAGTTTACTGAATACATAAATTACCCTGTCATGCTTGTGATGGGTTTCACTGCATGTTTAGCTCTTCGTTTTTGTCACTGGACAGGGAGCAGTATTCTTTGTTATTACACCCCATCGGTCTAGCACAGGGGAAAGCATGTTTGCTGACTTTGAGATAGAGAACATGTGATCTCCTGCAGCTGCAGCAGTGGTTGTGTGTTGCTGCTGTTTGCCTGAAAGAACAGTACAATTCACAGAAACATGTTGAAGGATGGGGTAGGAGATGAATAGTTGTGTAAGGAGCAGTAGGTAAGTGCTGGAGCTCTTGCTGTGATGTGAAAGGAGTTCTAAGAGCAGACAGATAAAAGTATGTGTGTCTTCACATGAGTTATTAACTGCATCAGAAACACTGTGATGTAGCAGAGCAGCTTCACTGAGCTCTGGCTCATGGAAATCAATGTGGTCCTGTGCTGTATGGCCATCCCATAAGCAGAAAGAATGTTCCTGAAATTGAGATGTTAGGGTCAAACTGAAGAGTTAAAAAAAAAAAAGGCAAATCTGACAAATCCTCCTTACTCATGCTGTATTCAAAGGAATCATAAGTGCCTACTGATGAATTAAATACTTACAGTCTTCTGTGTAGGTTCTTCAAGAATCCTCATTCCAGTTGCTGAGCAATTGTCAGCAGCACAATCACACTGTTATTTTTTCCTTCTTTCATCTTGATGGCAAATGCCTGTGCTGTGTGCTGTTTTGTTTTACTTAATGTTTTTTTTTTCTTCTCCCTCACTCTGGCCCTTGGGCTCTGTGGGAGGCATGAACTGTGCTGGTAAGTCAAAAGAGAGGTGGAGAACCAGAAATACAAATAGCAGATGGGTTGAAGTAGATGCAACCTAACAAGGGCCACCCATGCATCTTCTGTGGTTCTTTGACTCCCCAGAATGCGTTACACTAGCTTAGATTGTCGAGAACAGACATACCTACTCCTGCTTACGTGTATATATGTAGATAGATATAGATATATCTATCTCAAGTGAAACCTTCTTGATTCTATCTAAAGTAAAAAGAGTTTTTTCTTCCCCCAGAAGTTGTAAAACTGTAGTTGAATCTTTTGTGAAACTTTCTGTCTACCTAGCAGTTTCTTCATCAGAGCTGTGCCTGTGCTTCACAGCTTCTAAAGGCTTTAAAATTTTTCTTTCTGATGTTCATACTCCACAACACTGACTGCCTAAGTGAAAGTAGTTACCGAGCCTGTACCTCGCCTATAGAAGCTGAACTTTGATTTTTGCATGAAGGAAAGCATTTGCAAGGGGGTACATGTGAGAGAAGGTGACGCACCCCTCTGTAAAGGTCTGCAAAAGCACTGCTGAGCTGATGGTAGGAATTGTGAAAGCTTCAAATAGGCACAACTCCAGCTGAAGCAGGGATGAGGGGAAGACAGCATGGGCACATTGTGTCCTTACTGAGCCTCCTATATTGACTTCTGAACTGATCTACAGTATATTTAGTTTTAAGACTTCCCCTTTGAATAGATACATATGATATGCTAAACTACGCTGCAAATCTGAAAGAATTTTGGCAGCATAGCAGAAAATAGTTATTCCTAACAACAGTTCTAGCAAGTAGTGAAGGAAAACCTTGAAAGAAGCTGTGGCAAGCCCGGGAAACTATTTCTTGATTATTCAGATGACATCAGTCTGAACAGGACTGTAGCTGCTCCAAAGGGAGAGGGCAATGTTTCTGGGACGGCAGCATATAGTTTGTGCAGTATGACTGCAGGGGAGAGAAACCTTTTGAGTGAGACAAAAAGAGGTAAGGTGAGGTGTGTTTTCAGTTTGAGTCTTCAGGTAAACATCTACATAGAGATGCTTTCTATAAGTTGTGTGGTGTTAGAGTGGTGGAACTTTGCAGAAGCTACTTAAGTAAGTAAACTTCCTGCAATTAATTTTGGTCCTTTCAAATAACCTCATCTTCGCTTACAAGAGCACCTGCAGGTGCACTGGCAGGGAGGAATAATGACAAAGGGCTCCTGTCTGTTTTCGGAGCATGAGAGAAAATGCTGAATGAGATTTCTAAAGATACAGGAGGCAGCTGGTTACCAGTCCCCAAGGGAAAACAAGGTAGTTACTTGCCAGTTCTGAAGCTGCAGACATATCTTCCCCTTGCCTTCCCCTCCCACTCCCCCACACCAAGTTATTCATAAAAAAAAATGGATAGCGGAGCATTTATATATCCACAATTTAGATGAAGTTTTGTCACTTTTGAACTTCAATTTTTAAGTGATCTGAATTAGATTCCTTTTTTAGGAAAAGCATTTTCATCCAGAGGGTGGTTGAGCACTAGAACGGGCTCCCTGGGGAAGTGGTCCCAGAACCAAGCCTGTGAGAGTTTAGAGAGAGTTTATACAACATTCTTGGGCCCATAGTGTGATTCTTGGGGCTGTCCTGTGCAGGACCAGGTGTTGGATGGGACTCTTTCAATTCAGGATATTCTTTGATTCAGTGAATTGAACATTTGTTGCTGATGGGCGTCTCTGACTGAGAGGGAAAGGTGAAACATTTATTTTAAGGAAGACAGAAGGAGCAGGGTGAAGCAGCAGTTGTGGACAACTTTAAGGTCATTTGTTGTTTACCTATGTGCCTGAACAAAGCAACAAGATTGACTGCTTCTAGCAGTGGGTGCTGCCTTAGGGTTAGTGTAAAGGGAAGGTAACTAAAATGGGACTAGTAAGTGGTTAAGCACTAAACACTTGCCATTAAATCAGTCTGTTGAAAGTAAAAATTTGTCTTAATTGTCCAAATTGTATTGCATCCAACCCAGTCTAACAACAGTGTTTAGCTAGTAAGCAGATAGCCACTATATAATGTCTGTCTGTTTGATCTGCTGAGAAAGAAGAAAAAACTGTGAAGTAAAAAGTCATCCAAAAGAGAAGTGCCCAAGAGAGAGAAAAGCCCCAGTGATGGTTCTCTTTGCATTAACATTGAAATGTTTTATATTCTTATAGCCATTTTCACTACCCTTTGGCAGAGAAGGTAGGAGATCTAAGCTGTGTGCAGCTTCTTAGCATGACTAGGAAAGCTGGCATGAGCTAAACACCTTTACCATCCCTGTTGCCATTGTGATGGAGAGTGGAGATGCTGAAGGGCAATCTCAGTCCTGAAGAAGGCCTTTGGCAGAAGCATTGTTGAATTGAAAGGTGGCAGGATTTGCCAACATTTACAAGCCCTGTACTGTTTCCTTAGAAGGCAAAAGAAAAAAAAAAGACTGTGGCCAAGGCTTTATGGTGCTCAGTAAATTTTATGGTGAGACATCTGGGACCTAGGCCAGAAATACATGTTCTGCTAATTCTGGCATCCCTCAATTGACAGGACTAATCCAAGTGGAGTTATGTGCAGGAACAGAGACATTGGATTATAAGCCATCACAGGGTAAAGGCTGTGTTGTCATCCTGATGTGATTCTCACTCATGTTGTTACCCATTTTAGGACCTGCTGCTGTGCCCTCTCTGGTGTCATTTTCTGCTGGACTCACACAGAAGCCTTTCTCTAGTGATGCTGGCGTGGTTCACTTTAACAAAGTGCTTGTGAATGACGGGGACTATTACAACCCCAATACAGGTAACAGCCAAAGGATGGACCCACAGAGATGATAGACAGGCAGTAGTTACCCGGGTTTGATGTTATCTCAGGCCTTGTTGGCACATGGAACAAACAAAGTCAGTCCACTTAAACCAGACCCACTGGGGTAAAAGCTTCCTGTGAATGTGGACAGGCATACACTTTGCCACAGAGGCCCAGTACTACTGAGGCCCAGCTCACCCCTATATCTGCCCTGGCAGCACAATTGGTTGTATTCCTCACCCCACTGCAGGCCAGCTGAGCCCAGGTCGCAAGAGGTGGGGTTCCTCACTAAATCTTGCTTACTAATCCTTACTTCCCTGCAGCTTTGCTGGCTGTGTCACCTGGAGGAGAGCAGGGAGGGAGGTGACTCATACTGCCTCCCCAGTGACCCTAACTGCAGGCTGCCTCCTTCTCAAGCAGGGTGTTGGGTCACTTGAGTGTGTTAAGTGTGTCTTCACCTACTGGGGACTTGCACAGCGTGTGGGTGCCTCTCACACCTTCATCCAGCTCTGAGTCATGGAAGCTGCTTAGGCCAGGATGTTTCTGAATATGGACAAGACCTGCTTATGTCCTGGAGGACAGGTGGGCTCTAACACAAGAGCAGCACCCCTTTGCCTTCTTGACTGCGGTCAGCTGATCAAGGCTGACCTTGTGTAGTTACCTGTACATAGCGATGCATAACCCATGTAGCTTTATGTTTGTCACAGTGCTTAGAGGGGTCAGGTATCCCCATTTTGAATAACTTTGAAAAGCTGAGTCTGTCTCTCTTCTGCAGGCATTTTCACATCCCCATATGAAGGGCGCTACCTGATCACAGCCGTGCTGGCCCCAGAGAGGGATGAGTACGTAGAAGCAGTGCTGTCCGTCTCCAACGCAAGTGTGGCTCAGCTCCACACAGCTGGGTACAGAAGGGAACTGCTGGAGTACCACAAACCCTACTCGGGAAAACGGACCTGTGGTGGTCCTGGGACGTTCCACCTTGTTCTTCACCTCAAAGCAGGAGATGAAGTAAACGTCGTCGTAACGGGAGGCAAACTGGCCTACACAGACTCTGACGAAATGTACTCCACATTTAGTGGAGTTCTCCTTTATCCTTCCATTTCTCACGTTTAGGTTTATCTTGAACAGGAAAGAAGGGTAAGATATTCAGAAGAAAATAAGTGTAATAAAATTGAAAGCTTTAATATATTCAGTTTATATATTTGATTTCAGTGGTGGGTTTATAGTCTATATGGAGACCTTTTCCTTGTCCCTTGTTTTCAAAGTAGCTACAAAAGATGTTTCCGTAGCTAAATGAACTCCTTCCTAAGGCCTTGCTTACCTGTACAAGCAGAACAACTGTTCAAACAACAAGTATATTCTCAATAGATACTTCTCCACTGTGCTCTTACTGTTCCCTATTAAATTTTCTTTGCAATCTTCTCCCTATTTTTTCAGATTGTCCCTAGTGCATCAGAGTTTACATCTTTGCTCAAGTTTACAGTTGTGGTCAGCTATTTTCATGTTTTCAGTAAAGCAAAGCCAAGAAAGTGAAACTGTAGTGGATGTGCTTGGTGCCTTTCTATTCCATGTGTTATTTAATAACGTGTGCTTGAATAATCAGGTTGTTCAGTGCAATTGCTGACCGTAGTGGTGCAAAGCAAAATGATACTCATCGGCATTTTTCCTCTAAGGGCCAAACACAGTGTTAGGAGACAAGCTGAGTGACTCATTCCAGTCAAGTGAAAGCAGCAGTGCAGGGAGAAACTTGCCTCAGCTTTCCACTGAGCAGATGTGAGCATAAAGTACAGTTGCTACTACTGAAAAATTCAAAAATGTTGTTGTCCATTTATAGAGTAATAAAGAGGATGAGTTCAGCATGATGCTCTTGAGATTAAAGCTTGCTGCTGGAAATGAATAAAGCAGGTCAGAAAAATCAGAATTGTCTCTGATTAGCTAGGAAAATGGTAATTTTGAAAAGTTAAAAAAATTTACAAAGTTTGTTTCTGGAACTCCTACAGTACTTGCATTAAAGGGGAAGTTTTTTTCTTTGGTCTTTTTTCTTTTTCTTTTGATTTGTAGAAGACAAATCAGAGGGATTTGATATTTCCCTTGATAAAGGAAAATGGTATTATTAGTCTGTACTGTCAAAGGCACAAACCAACCATCTGCAGCCTCTTGCACTTCAGAGCTTTTGACTGAGGTTTTATTTAATACTCAGCATCTGTTTATATGGTTGAAACGACTTTCATAGCTTAAACAGATAAACACATTGGGGGCAGCAGTATTTTCTTTCTCATTTTAGCCACTTCTCAGTGGAGGTAACAAAAATGATGCTTTGGCTCTTAGGAGAGAGTATTTTGATCTCTTTTGTAGCTGAAAGAAAAATCCAGCCATGCTGTAATGAGAGCAGGACTGTTCATTTGTCACCTGTATGGTCTTGTATCAACTAATCTTTGTATTTATCACAGTGCTTTGTGTAGTATATTTTCCTTCTTACAAACCCAGAACAGCTGTTTATGGCCTCAGAACAAAGAGTTCCTTGGTGAGGGAAGAACTCCCTGTGCTGTAAGCACCACAGTATGTTTATAGCTGAAGCCCTTCCCATCTGAGGAGATCAGATGAAAATTTGCGCCTTTGTTGCTTAGCTTTGGAATAGATACTCCCTAATAACTGTGTTTCCAGGCAATGAGATGGGACCTTCCCACAACAAATGCTCACATCCTGGAAACTGAACTGCTTTTGAGAAAAGCAGGCAGAAAAAACTTCCTCTCCGCAGAGGAACTCTGAGTCAGACCCTGTACAGGCAGGGTTGCACTGGGGCAGTTCTGAGCACACGAAGGAAATTGTCAGTGGAGTTTTAAAGCACCTGGTTTGGGAAGATCTCTTGGCACCTGATTTTCAGAAATGATGGTGTTAGAGATAAGCAGGAGCTAGGGCTGGCTGTATTTGTAGCAAGAAGGCTGTTTCTGTAAGGACAGCTGTTAGTCAGTAGCCAAAGATGCACAGTGAACTTCACAGCTTGATAAAAGGAGCTGCGTCCGTCTCATTTTTCCTGTATGTTTTTCTGGACCTGTGCTGGGGGTGAGGCATTACCATGCAGTGAGCAACCACACATTTGGTTTTATAGCGGGGCTTGATTTTCTTTTGTCCTTTCTGTCCCATGCCTTTCTAGGTCTCAGAATTGAAGGGATACACAGGAAGTGGTCTTTTCTGTGTTTTCAAAAGTCAGTCATATCATCTACTTTTTTTTTTTTTAAACGTAATTTCTTGTTATGAACAAAAGTCATTTAGGATATTTTTCACGCTCCTCAAGAAAGCTGTGTTCTCTAAGAAGTTGGCTCCAGACTGTGTGTGACTCAAGTATTGTTAGATGATTGTTGCCTGTTCTAAAAATGACTCATGGAAATAAACAAAATGAGTTTAGGGAGTGCTTAGGGAAACCTAGCTGGCAATGGCAACCTTTTTTTTTTTCCATCCCCCTCCAAGTGAGAAACTTCTCAGAATTGGCTGTGCAAATTTAGTGCTAAGAGTTGCATTAATTATCATTTAATTATTACCTAACTGCTCTGGGAAATTTCTAAATCCAGGTCACAAACCTTCACAAGTCCAGTTCTGCTAATGAGACAGGGCCATCTTCTACCAGAAAGTTCCTTAGACCTAGAGTCTGCTGATGCCTGTGTGGGATGGTTTGAGCCGTCAGAATGCAGAGTAGCTGGTATTTGGACACTGGTATAAAGCATTTCCTAAACTGTGTCGCAGCAGGGCCCAGTCTCAGCAACTTGTTTTGATACACTTCTAGACCTTTCAGGGATAGCTTCCCATTCATCTCCAGCAGCATGGGTGGCTAAAGCTGTGAGCTGTTACAAGGAACCTGTCTTAGATACCTGCCTTCGTTAAGGGTCAAGTCGCCCTCAATTTCCACTTCCTTGGTAATTGCTGTAATCAGGGTAGGTGGCTTAGTTCCTCCTAATGAGGTTATTTTCCTGAAGCTTACAAGGTGGAATACTCACCAAGCTGGGAAGACCACAAGGCTGTAGCCCCTTAACAGGCAGAGGGAGAGTGGGAAGTGAGTTCAGTCTCTGCTCCAGTGAGAGCCTGGATAAAATATTAATAAAGCAGGAGCTGGAAGGCACTCAAACACAGAGGCATTCAGGGGTCTGCTGAGGGTTGGCTCCATACGGAATAGTCCAGCTTCAAAGGAAGGAGCAAGAGCCCTGCTCTGGAATACCCTGAGCCTGCTGACAGAACATTTACATCTTGGTGAGGATCAGCAGCAGAACATGGAAATACCTGCACTAAAAGGAACATTTCTCACTGTGGGTTCATGATTTGACTACTGACATCCAGGAGCATCCACAAACTTGTACAGGAAGCATCTGTTAACCAAGAAAGCTTGAAAAAAATAATCCTGTAGGTGGGAGCTGTAAGGCAGGAATGCATCCTATTTCATAGATTACAGTGCTACCTTTTAGATCTGCTTTGTATGTAGTTTTGTAACACAGTGTATGAGAACTGCAGACACTTGGGCAGTGTCTGTTGTGTCAGGTGCTCTCATTTGACACTGAAACAGGAAGAAAACCAAACCATACCAGATGAAGTTGTACAGGCAGGCATGTGTCTGACAGACCCCGAGCTAGGCTGTCCCAAATACCAAAACCAGCTGAGTCCCCAAGGCAGCATCGCTTGTGAGACACGTGAATTCCCCCAGGCAGGTCATTAGCAGCAGAACATCTGAAGAGAAGCCAGCATGCTGACAGCCAGAGAGACTTGGCTCTGGCCAAACGTATCCTAGAGCAACACGGTGACATATAAATCAGTCATATCCCCTGGAAAGCTTGCAGCAAAGCAGAAATGCCAATTTTCACTGCAAAAAGTTAAAAAAAACCTACCTCATTATTTTAATTTGCTCTTAAGACTTCCTAAGACATTTCTATGCTGACTGCTCAAAGCAGAGAGGATTTTCTGTGGTATTCCACCGTGCTTCCCTTCAGTGTACATCATGTTAGCTGCAGCAATTTTGTGCAGTGTCACAGACACTATTCATCTTGGTGGAACCAAACAGCCCATCAAGGAAAATTACAAATAGTCAAGGAAATGGAGCAAACTGTTAGTGGAAAACATAAGAAAGCGACTTGAAATAAAATGCCCATCAGTACCCAGTGAAGCTTTAAAATGTACAGGGAATACAAAGTAAAGGGCTCCCCAACTGCAACCAGGAGATTCAAATCAAGATTGAACTGTTTCCTGGAGATACATGCATTTGGAATTGAGTGTTATTTGCTGACTTACGTGTCCTTGTGTTACAGTCTAGTAGTGGATATGGATCTATTTCACTAAAACTGCAAATGCATTTCTGGTCTCAGCTTGGAGTTGGGAGGAATATGCACTCCAATGAGACTTGTTCAGCAACTACATGTGGCCTGCTAGTTGCTCCCAGATAATGAGTTCAAATCGTCAAATTACCAGGAATACCTGGGGGCAGTCTCCTGCCATCACAAGACAGATTTGTGCTTGAGCCAACACTGACTCTTTTGCAACATACCCTGCAGACTTGAGATGCAGAACAGCACCTCTGCCCATTTGTTTTATATGGGAAACTTCACATCTTGTAATATGTACTACATAAGGAGGTTTTGGCATTTACTTTGCTATCTGGATTGTGAAAAAAAAAAAGGAACATTACTAAAATTTTTCAGCAAAAAAACCAGCACATTTGAGAGTACCTGTTAGGTGTACATTTGTATACATGTATTCATATATAAAAATATAAATGAATAGAGTAATATCCAGGAACATGAAGAAAACTGTGTGATTGAAAACAACTGCAGATACGTCCAAATAAAGCCTACCTCTTGTGTAATGCCTCAATGCTCTTTTTGCTTTCCAGGGAATACAGCAGCACTGCAAGCCAAAACTTTCAGTCTCTCCTCCCCCACCTTTTTAAACTACAGTTTCTGGCTTCTCAGTCAAGCCTGCATGTATATAAGTGTTTATTCAGTGTCAAGCACTGTTACCTTGGCTTTGTAGTACACAGAAGTTATGCCAACACAGTTCTTGTCCATTTTAGTTGCTCAGCCAATGCCCCGATAATGTTGTTGCAAGAGACCTACAACAATCATCCAGTCCAACTGCCTGACCAGTTCAAGGCTGAAGGAGGGAGGTTACTGCCCAAACAGCAAGGCCTGGTCAGAAATTTATGGCCAAATCAGCCCTGTCCTTCAGCCAGTTTCAGGCTGAGCAGTTCAGGCTGTTGCTTATCCTCACCAGACCACAATACACATAAAGTATCATCAGAAATGGGGAATTTAAGATTAGAGATAGGATTAATTAGTGAGATAGTAAGGAGCCGGAAAAGAAAAAGGCAGGGAAAGGTTGGAACAAAAAAACTAGGAAGAAAACATGAGGTGCCTCAGCTCTCTGTTCTGGGGCATGACTGGCAGCCACCCCATCCTTAAAACCAAATTCAGACAGGTTCAGACTAAAGATGAATGTATAGTCAAAACCGAATCTATCTGGCACACTTCTTACAAGCAAAGGCTTTTGTAGCACTCCCGAGGAGGCAGCTTAACATTGCTCCTGATTACCCCAAAATGCAGGGAACTGTGCCCCTCCCGGCACACTACACACAAAAGCCATTGCTGCAAGCCTTGCTCCCGTGCAGCTCAACATCTGCTCTCCCACCCAGCCACGCTGCTGCCACAGCCATTTGGCTGGGGGGCCGTCCCACCACGTGCCAGCCTGGTGCCTCGAAGCTGGCAACTACTTCGGCTGTGAAGAAAAATTCCCCCCCCCCCAGCGTCATACTGCTGGCATCTTTCCACTATTCTTTGCTACAGCTCCCCTGCATCTCTGGAGGGGGACAAAAACATCAGTGTCATTAATTTAAGGCAGGGGGAAAGGAGGAAAAGCAGCAGGTATCGTCCTGCTTAGGGAACACATTGCACCCCTGTCAGACAGAAGACCCTGACAAACTCTTGCTCTCCCCAACAATGAAACTTCCGGCAGCTCTGAACCCACACAGACCATGGGGCATCTGCCCAGAAAACCCTTCTGAGCAGCCAGATGACTCAGTGCTCAGCTCACCACAGGGCTGAGAGCTCAGCTGGCAACAAGTGGGAATGTACATGTACTTCCCACCAAAATTCTGCAGGGCTGCGGGCCCCTAGGTGTACAACTGCATGACATAAATTGTGTCCTGCACAGAGGAAAGTGCCCGATCCTGTGAACTGTCATTCTGTTCTTTACACATCTAATCCTGTTGCTCCAAGACAGAAAAAAATATCCACCAAGAACAAGATCACCCCCATAGGAGGCATATGATGGACAAAGGAGAAACAATACCAGTTCATGGTCTTGCAACAGATCCAAACACTTGGCAGACAGGATATACCACCCTTGTATGGCACTGGCATAGCCACTCACTGCATGCAACCCAGGAGTAAAAGATGGGTAGTGAGGAGACTGTGGTGTGAGAAGAAAGTGCAGTGTACCACAGGCATGGGGGAAACCAGGTAGGAATGCAGGAGATAAAACTCCAGCAGTAAGCTCTGTGTCCAGGCACAAGGAGAGGAAACGTGCTGGGCACAGCAACACAAGTGACACCCCAGAAGTACCAAAAGGCACAGCAGTACTGACACTTTCATGCAGATCTGTGGTACTTTTACATGTGACTGAACAGTCAGGTTTTCTGTGGGGGCTGCTAGTTAGCTGTACGTACCAAAAGCAGCAAGAATCCAGGAAAATCAGTTTCTCCTGAAAGCTTGAGGTCTCTTTTTCAAGGCAGTCTCCCAGTATTTGCCTCAAACAATCTAACAACTGCCATGGAAGATGATACTCTTTGCCTGGAAAGGAAAAACTAACTTTGATGGAATTAGGATAAAGCTCCAAATTAGGGCAGATTTACAAGGGCTCAACTATGCAGTTACATTTTCTTTAAGGCAGCTTGTGCATTCCCATGTTATGTCTCTGTTACCTGATATTCTACATTAAAAGTGCATGTTTGCTTTTCATTATAGTTATGGCCCAGTACTGGTACTGGCACACAAGTTAAATTTGATGGCAGTAATTTTTTATCAGCTGTATAAGTACTCTGAAAAAAAGTAAACTGAGTGTGAAAGAAAGCAAATGTATCATAGTCCTTAGAAGAGCAACCTGAATTACACGTTAAATATGAATACAATTTTAATAACCCCCAGGCTCACTAGATTAGCAATACAATAATGGAATTACCAAACACAAGGTAAAGAGAAATTGTAGTTTAAGTCTGTTTATTGTGATAACATTGCTCCGAACACCAATAAACATTGCACTGAAGTGTGGGTTGCTGTACCCAAGACAGTCCAGTCTTAAACAAAAACCACTGTATTGGTATGAGCACAGAGTTGACATTTTAAACACACTACCTTATTAGTGATTGGGTTGCTTAACAATCAAGTATTCCATATCTTCAAGGTAAAAATGAAACAAATGATTTAAGAGAGTCTTCCACTCTCAAAATAAACCAACATTTTAACTTTCATCTGGAAGTAATTAACACTGTAAAAAAATCCCAAACAATTCCATTTTATTTAGCAAATTTTAACTTTGGAAATAAAACTCCTTCAGGCAAAAGTGACACTTTAAAGGCATCTCAAATTCACTATGCATTTTTGACAGTTCATTATGAATTTGCATTGCAGTCATTTAAACAACTCATTCATACGACAATGTTTTCTAGAAGATTTGTATGAAATATTAACATGAAATCTTATCTGTCTTTACCATAAGTGCATTCAGAGTTTGCTTCAGGAGTTCCATGACAGAGTTGACACAAGTGTTAAAACTTTTCCAGCTGAAAAAACGAAAGGTTTTAGGAGGAGTATACCGATGACAGAAAGCTAAAGAGACATGAGCCAAGACTGCACACACAATTGTATACTGCTGGGAACGAGAGCCAATCTTCTGAAGTACAAACATGCTTGATACAGTAAAAAAAACACCCTAAACATTAGACCCAGAAATGTGTACCCCTCGAACTGCTAATCTTTAAAACACAGAAATGGGTAGTGTCCAAATCACTAACAAGTTTTGATTTGCAGTGTTCCTTATTTACTCCCAGACAGGTGTCATTGACTCAGCCTTTGACAGGTTCCAACGCTAAGAGGATCTGCATCTTCAACAACACAGTCTTAACAGGGGTGTGCACGTGCCTACAGCCACGCACACTTAGAAGTTCCTCTTTCACAGAAAGAATGATTTAGCTTGCGCTAATTTTAAATCAGTATAGCACAATTTGTTCTCAAACATTAGTTTCAGGCCACTTCTCTGGACTAAGGTAACAAAGGACGGCCTAACGCGTAATTCTTATTTACCCCGTTTCACATGAATATTTGCAGCACAAGCCTACAGTTTGATAGCAACGAGATGTCTTCTCTAGAGTCAGTAAAGTGCCCAGCGGCCCAAATGACACAGGTATGCTATGACAGATACAGTGCCCCCATATTCTGTCCCTAAGCAGAGTTTACACTCTGAAAAGCTTCAAATACAAGCCAGATTTAGAAAAACCAAATAAGCCCTCTGCCTACTCATACCAGAAATACTCAACAATGCTTACATTTTATCAAAAACAAAAATCAAACTGCAGCTGTTACAGAGCAAAAAAAAAAAAAAAACAGATACTTTTTAATTAAACAAGTTTTTGGACATTCCTACAATGCAAAATGACATGTTAGCATAGTGAGGTGCACACAACCCCATATTCATACCAGCTGAAAGTACATGCATTTGGAGATACACCTGATATTATTTGTCCGTGCTGATCATTTACTCAAGTCCCCACCTTGAAATCTACAGCTTATCTTTATGACAGTCTGAAAAGATGGAGTTGAAGTGAAGAGAAAGAAATTAACCACATTAGAATAAATCAACCAAGAAAGACACAGCCTTGGTAACGAACTGTCCTATTTGGAAACTCACTGTAGTTTCTCAAAGTGCTTTTAGTTTTAGAAAAGCTTTGTAATACTAGGGCTTCCAAGAGTAAGTTAAGCATGGTAAAGAAAATTTTCACATCCACAAAAGGACTGGTTGAGGAAAGGCTGCTTCATTCCCTCTACGCAAAATAGAATCTTTAGATAGAATATTTAATCTTGTAATTAAAATATTATGCTGTACTCTTATTTATTTTAAAGTATTTAACTGACTTAAAAGCTCAAATCCCATTGATATTCAAAGCACTTGGTGATCATGAAAATTTCAGTTCTAATGAAACCTATGGAATAAAAGGTAAGAAAAGGGAAAAAAAAATACACTGATTATATTTGTATGGCTTCTGACAGTTAAAAAAACAAAAAAAGAAGAGTAAGAGTAAAATATCCTTTGAGTTGAATCCTGTGAAATCCACTTGAACACTGAGTAGACTGGTGACCAAGAACCACTGCAAGTATTACTCTCACAGTACAAGAATTAAGATGCCTTTCAATTCACTGACATGTATGGCACAACGTGACAGATAGGTATGGTTTTTTTCCACACACTCATTCTCCTGTTTTGAAAGAGAGTCCATGTTGATTTTGGTTACCTACACTCATTATCCAATGCTTTATAAATACAGGAATACACTAGAGCTTTATAAGGGGGAAAAAAAGTAATTTCATTCATAGAGTGATCTAAAAATGATCCCCCTGAGCAGTTCACCAGTTGTCTAGCGTTAGCTGGTGTTACATCAGAACTCTGGGTTAGAACTCTCAGCCTGATAAAGGAAAGGAAATATTCCTGGAGGGGTGCAAAATCCTCTAAATGTACTCTTTTACAGGCAGTGAAACAGAGCAAGCTCCTTTCCTACATTCAGCCCACTCAGCTGAAGCAGAAGGGCCTGCCCAAGCTGTTCCTGAGAAGAGCATCTGTGTGCAGGCACCACCACAGGCAGCCAAACGAATGCCTTCTGAAGAATGCTCGCCTTTCCCTGCTCCCACTGGGAGCTGTGTACAGGGAAGAGCTTGCTCCAGAGTCTGGGAAAATTCTGGATGTTGCCCCCGAAAGGATCTTTAATGCACAGCCCAAGGAACACACTCAAGGAGTGAGTGACAGGAAAGACTGTGCACCCAGAAAGCCCAGGACTGATGATTAAAGGATGTTTAAATGACTGTAGTCCTTAAGCCCTCTGGGCTGGTGGAATTCTCACCATACTTTTGTCCAAAGGAGGTTAAATGTATTAATTGAACTTAAAAGCAGCTACGCTTGCCTTCAAGTACTTTCGAAGACAGAAATATTAGCTGCTTTTACAGTTGATAAACACTAGAATTGGAATGCAATTTGTTCACAGGCTCTGATTGGAACCTGAGGAATGACCAGCATGATGTCTATGAATAACCCAAAACTTTAAAAAAAAAAAAAAAAACAAAGAAAAAAAAGAAAAAGGTTTTATTCTGCTCTGCAGCATTTAACCATTCTCTTAGCTGGAATCTCACTATAGAGTTGCATTTCCTTCCAGCTCTTGAAAACCTGCAATACAGAATTCTGGAAAGACCTGCAGTAGACAATTAAAAAATTAAATACATAATTTGTTTAGTATTACAATTCCCTGAATATAATCTGTACATACATTTTACTGGCCTACACAGCATACACACACATACGCATCATCATCTGTGCTGAAAAGGGAAATAAAAATGCCAGTTCCCCAACTCTTACAGAAATGTTCAAGATTTTTCTTGATGGAAATTTAACAAGACACAGCTCAGCCTGAAAACAACAAAAGCCATACAAGTGTCTGAAGACAACTGTCACTTTAACAAGCTCATGAAATAGTTTAAACATTGTGTGTAAAAGAAAAAGTAATAAGCAGAGTTAGAGTGTGAGCAGATTTGTACAAGCACAGTCTTGTACATGTAACAAAAGGCATATTTACATTTAAAGAGGAATTTTATGTCTTCAGAGTCTGTCAGGCTAGTAAGGTCTATACATTTTCCGTATTTTAGCTGAGAAAGAGCACACTGGTCTTAGGCTCTGGTTCCTTTCAAAAATGGCCTAATTGCCCATCTGAACATTAAACCATGTTTTTTATGAATAGGTCTGACATTCTATTTTTGGCAGTTTCCATATACTTTTTGGCTTAATTATAGAAAATATACTATTAAGACAAAATAAAAAAAAATTAGTCTATGTTTACAATAAGGTCTGTATTGATGAAAATGCAAAGTCACATTTTACCTCAGCATTTAGTTGCCTTGAAGCACTTGGGTACCGTGACCATCAAGGACAGGCCAAGCTCAAGTGCCTTAGAACAGGTAATAAAGACAAGCAATAAAGAAAGAAACAAACAATCCCCCTAACCGCACGCACACCAAAAAATAAGACAGTAGCTTTGCATTTTCTTTGTTTCAAACCAACGAAGTTAAAGTGATTTCCTTAGTAAGACTTACGGTACCAATATATAAATTATCATCTTCATTAAGAAAGTTCTTCACATTTAAACTGGAATTGAGTAGCTGAATATGAAATTCCATCTCCTGGTGAGAAGTACTTTTCAGGCCAGTTCATCCATGTTAAGTTCAGGAAGAGGCTCTCTCCAGTAGCAAAAAGAGCTGAATTCTGGGCATGGAAATGCAGAACTCTGTTCTTTATTAAGCAATGGGAACACGTATTCCACAAGCTCACTTAGTCTGTAATACCTATATTAAAGAAGAAGAAAAAAACCCATTATTTAACAGTCTAGTCACTGTTCAGCTATAGCCAAAAGGGAGCTTTGGAAGTCTAGACCAGAAAGTTACAGCTAAATAAGGCCCCACTACTGCAGACCAATTTTCAATTGTATTTTTTATTTTGAAAAATTTCAGTCAAGTATCCACAGCTGAAAGTCTCTGGCAAATAAGGTTTTGCACCTTATGCACATATTACCATATGTAACAGGAGATCATGGTCACAAAATACAATTATTTTGTAATCTGATTCCTAGATACTTTCTTTAGTGGAAATAACAAAAATGGTCTTACGAAGATTTGTTTCCCTTAGTCTGTTCCTGGATCAGTTCGCCCTTTGGATTCACAGTAAATATTCTGCAGGCTGGAACTCCCACTTGCATGTAGGCATATACATCCTGCAAAAACCATGAACAAAAGCACATGCTTCAACATTTCCTTACTGAATATGATTCAACAATTTATCAAAAGAATGAGAAAAGCTGATCCAAAAAAGGTACAGGAGAACTGCGTAAACAGTCAAAAAACCAAAATACACACCACCACTTCTCCCCCCACCAAATCATACACGGACACCATAGCAAAATACTCCCCCATCCCCAAACACTTAATTGCTGTTCCCAGGCCTTGCACTGCAAACATGCAGTGCACAACACACCACCACTCCTTGTGACAGTATTTTTCTTACAATTCCCCTCTCTCTCTTGCTCAATTGCAGTAGCATTAAGCTGCAGAGAGAATACAGAAACTGTACAACAGGAAAAAGCATTCAAGACTGCAGAGCACTGCATTAATGTCCTTAGGTTATAAAGTTGTCAAAAATGCTGAAAAATAATTTGAAAAGGTGGCACATATTTAATAGAATTCTGAGATACTAATGTATCTTCGTAACCTTTCTTATATAAGCAGTTGTAGCAGTTTTTATTTTAGGTATCTGCACATGGCTTCTTCTGACCAAACCCCCAAAAGCATCAGCATACTATTTCTATATTCAAATTTTGATAGACACGAAAAGCCTATTTCTTTTGGTTCTCAAGTACTTCATGCATTTTAACCCTTCAGTTAGAAAGGGGCAGACTTACATTGGGCCTGTTTCCAAAAGCAGCATAGAAAGGCTGTTTACTGGGAGCAAACAAATTCTTGATATCATTCAAACATTCGATTTTGAACTTCTCAGGTTTCTTTTCTATTACTTCCCTAAAATAAAATTTCAGCAGTCAAATTCCAAATCATGATTTCACTGAAGCCATCCTCTTCCCCCCATTTAGCTGATATTTATAGTCTCATTGCTTCCTCTTGCTTGCATTGGTAGTTATACAGATATTGATAACCTGCTCTCCAAGAGGGATACAAGAGATAATCAAACATTCTCTGTTTTCCAACATCTACAGTAAAAAAACAGGTGTGTAACCTATGCATAGGCTAAGTATAAATGGGATGGAATTCCCAGTTGTGAATCCAGTTTGTGAACTGCTTTTACTGTAAATGACTATCTGAATCAGAAGATCTAATCAAGTACATATAAGCTGGTTACAAGTCCTGTCTCTGTCTGATAAGAGTGCTATCTACGAATGAGTCATTCTTAATCAAAACAAAACAGAAAAGACTTTTCCACTATTAGTTCCTCCCATCAAGAACAGGTAGAATATGGCTGGTCCAAAAGATCAACTACTTAAACTCCATATTGCTTTGTAAGTAGTTTCAATATCACGAGATCCTTCTGCATGACAGTCTATATTCCCCAGCTTTTCTTCTTTCCTCTCTATCTTGTGTAGTAGCATTGCACTATAACCCTTTCAGCTACACTTGAAAAGACAAAAGCATACTGATAAACAGAACCTCATAGGAATCGGTCATGGACTAGAGGAGTGAAGAGAAGGGAAAATGAGCTCCTCTAGGACTGCTACGTTGTGTTTTGTAGCCACTTCCAACATGCCCACAGAAACAGAAGCATACAAGTGAAAATCAAAAAACAAATATTTATAAATGATCACTAGAGGGACCTCAAGACCCAATAACAAACCTAGTACAGAGTGGAATGTTTGGTTACAGCTGTAATGCTAAATAGTTTATATCTGCTTCTTTCTCTGAAACAGGGAGAGAATAGATGTATGAAATTTCACATCCTTACCTATGAAAGGCAGAAAACAAACTGCTGGGGGACAACATGAGAGGGCCTCTGGGGAGAATTGTTCCTTTGTCATTCACCCAGTGTAGGTATCCTCTGGTGATATCTGCCATCCCAATGGCACGGGCAGAACAGTACAGAAACTTGTAGCCATTTCTAGAAAAGAATTATCAACTTAGTTCATATTCCTGCTGAAGAGTTTCTTTGCAAAGCTATAAGTACACAATTATAGCAATGTCCAGAGGTACCATTTTAGGTTGCAGTGCTCTGCACACACACAAGGAAAATACTTTTCTACTGTTAAAGAATCTGCAAGGCACATAATAGTAGTTTAAATACACAACTCAATCAAATCTGAGAAACAGGAAGCACAAAAAGAACAGGAATGTTAATACTCAGAAGACACAATTAGATGGACTAGACTGTTTTATTGTGCCACATTAAGTGCCACATTGTTTTATTCAGCTTCTTTCAGCCCAGCTACATGTAGAATTACAGCAGTTATTTAAATTATCTGCATCACAAAATAATGGGTGCCAGATCTCCTGCTTTTTTCAGGTTGTTGGCAGAATTTGCAGTGCAGGGTGAAGGACAGATAACAAAAAACATTCATTAAGCTCCTAAATTTTTCCTGCAGACTTTGTAGGGTCATCTGTTAGACAGATTTGCATACAGTTACTGCATGCACAAAAGGCTTGAGTGTTTATGTGCATTTTCAAAGACTTGATTCAATTTGGCAAGTAATTCCAAAACTGGTGTTCTATTATGCATTGAATAAAAAACACGGAAAAATCCACCAACAAAACCAAAACATTCAGGTTATCTTCCATGGACTGCAAGGGACCACAGATGAAATTTCGCCACAAAATGAAGGCCAGCAATAGATTCTAAGACCTCATAAATTTTTGTGGACAGAAAGACTACTAAAAAACAAAGACAGAAGTTGATTATTTTAAGTAAATCCTGAAGTTTTTGAACAGCCGATCATCCTGTGATCTTCCTCAGTACCAAGTATTACTTCTGGCTTCCCTAGATTTTTGAAAAAAAGTTTGCTAAACAGAGGACTAAATCTTAAAGGTGAGGAAATATGTAGGTTTATTCTGCCCTAAGTTACTGAACATTATAGGCCTCTATGCCTCTCAGGTGAAGAGCACATTTATAAGAGTGTGGTTTACCGCACTTTTGAACTAAACAAATACCTCACTGCCTCTGCAGGTCCTTGCAGATCACAAGGTGAGCATGGGGAAATTGCCAGTTTGCTGAATTACTTTTCCAGTGTTCTACTGAACTGCATCAGCTTGTATTAGAAATGCAACTGTGACAGAAAGGTTGAGCCAGGCCACTTTGCCACTTTGAGGCAGTAGCAAGTTGTTAATTAGGCTTGCTCCAGAACATGGAATCTATCCTAAGGAGTATTTACTTGAACTGGGTAGCAAACACAACACAACACAAAATACTTATGCATTTGAAGGACACAGTTTAGTTTTGAGTCTACACTGTACCATGTTTCTAAAAGGTTTTGTGAGCAACCTCAGTTGGTGGAAACAGACATGCATGATTGTTTTGAGAAATTATCGCTATTATAGTTCTCTTTTGTAGTCACAAAAATATTATATAGCTTTTAAAAATAAAATGCAGAATCAAACATTTGAGAAGGGAACTGGTAAAAGTGGTGTCTTGCATTTTCGTGAAAGTATACATGTGGGGTAAAAACTTCGTTTTGTTTGTGAATGACAGAAGTAGCTCACTTCCCAACAGTTAGACCAACAACTTATAATAAACTGTGCAATTATTAACAACTATGCAATTACCTGTCCATTAATCCCCAAATTCCAGAAAACTCTAGTTGTTTCACAGATTACATACTCACTCGTTTATGGAATGATAGAGTTTTGCAATGCCCTGATGAGTCCAGTCCTTGCCAAATTGAGGGAGGATATGTCCTAAAGCATCAGACCTAAAAAGCGTAATCAAAGGTACCTGATATTCAGTATATGAGTTTGTTAAAGACAAACACTAATGCATACACAACTTATAAAAAGTATTTACAGAAATATCTCTGCAGAAGGTCCTAACTATTGCAAAAGTGGGGCCACACAAAACAAGTCAGTTTCCAAGTTAACCTATGACTTCTTAACCTGAAAAATTGAGAGGGAACAGTCACATGGTACTGATTATCAACTTTGTATTATTCTTTTAAAAGACATTTTCTAGCTTGCTGTAAAGGCAAGCACAAATTAAAAATCAAAGGAAGAAGTTTTTTTCATTATTGTTAATGAACATCCTTTAACGGTCATCTTCAAAAAAGTTTCTTTATCGTATTTTGAAAAGCAGAGTGGGGTCAATAAAGCAAGATTAAAAGAATCAAAGAAAAGAAAAACACCACCAAAGAGGCTTACTTGGTTATTGTTCCATCAATATCTGATATGATGATTTTATCATTCCAGTTCCAGAGGTATATTGTTCCGGCACAACGGCAAGTCCCTTGATACTGGGTTGTAATACTAAATACAACATCATTAGGGCCATCTCTGAGCTTCAACTTTGCCTTTAGAATAAATAAAAATAAATGAAAATACAAGTTGCCCTCCCTCTAAAATTTTTAGAATCATAAATGAGCTGCAGAAACTGGCTTGTATACTTTTCCTTGTCTATTTTGATTAACTCATCAAAAAGTGAGGCATGATTTAACACTGGCACAGTTCTGCTGGCAAAGTCTGCTGCAGCCTGGGTACAGATATTTAAATGTCCACAGCTCCTCCACCTGCTTACAGCAGCAGTTATTTCACTCTCTGCCACTTTAATTCTCGCTATCACAGCAGACTTGCCGCACTGTCAAATGGAACTCTCGGTCTGCCATAGTATGCAACAGCATTTCTTACTTAGTGGATGCTTTCCTCAAAATTCTTCCCTGATGAACATCCTACATTCAGACAGCAGCAGAACTAACTTGTAAGTTAGATTGCAATGAGTAAACTGCACATCAGTTTAAATGTACGTTATTAGATATACATTCAGATGTACTACGAAGATGTACAGATCTCAGGATATCCAAACTGCAGAGGCAAACAATATCACTTCTTTTGGCAACATTTTAATATAGAAGTTTGATTATAAAACTTTGTAAGAAATTATTATTTTTTAATCTAAACACAGATTCTTAAGGAACACACATTTTCACTAGAAAGTATTTTAACTTTCATTATAGATTTTAGATTTCCCCATTCCTTTTTTCTATTGCTAGTAAGGAAACCCAAGTAAAATGCACATATATGTTACTTCTAAAAAGCCAAAAAAGTCCAACTTATATAATCAGAATGGGATTATTAAGCATCCTCCATACAAGAAAGGTGTGCCACTTACTATTTGGTCCGAAGATAGTCTAAGTGACTTCTTGTATGATGGAACGTTCCCATGGGGTAGATGCTCTGCTGGGGCAGAATCCAGTTTCAGGGATTCCTTCAACTCCTGTGATGCTTCATCACTAGAAGAATCATCTTCTGGTGGTCTACGTGACATCAACCGGAATACACGTAAGCCACAGAAAATTCTTCTTTCACAGAGTAAGATTCTTATGCAAACTAATTTCCACTTATGTTGAGGATTTGGCACTACCTGATAGCACAGATTAACAAAGTCCATGGCCTAGTGAATGCCCAGATAAAGACAGTATATGCCAGTAAACAAGACTTGTAGTGCCAGTACTGGTGGAGCTCTAAAATATTACTATTCCTAGCTGGCTCCACACATGATGCGTTTAGTAAAGACCGTGTCAGGTGGTCACTATGTTGATGAATTAGGTAAACTGCAGATGAAAAGGGACATTGAATGGATAATAGTGCTTTGTTTTTAAAAAAAGCTGCCACAGTTTCTATGTAAATTAAACTGTGGGTGGTAAGTTAGCGGAGTAGCTCACCTTTCAAGGTTATTCACAGACTTATTTTCCTGCCCATTAGAGATTTCAAGATTAAAACCAGCATTTAGTTTCTTTGAAGTATTAAATCACAATATATTTAGTTTTTAAAATCTTTAAGACACCAACACTTACAAGTACCTTTGTAAAATCATGGGAGAATGTGAATATGCATAATAAGTTACCTAGAATGGGACAATTTTGTGCTAAGCACTCATAGTTGTCTACCACAATCTTTATCAACTTGTGCACTGTAATTAATGCTATTTTATTGTTTCAATTATTTAATATTACAAAAAATTCCACATGGTTTAAATTATTTATACAATATTAGGCTTTCACAAAAGAAAAAAGACATGACAAACAGTATCTCAGAAACAATATCACTATATTTAGAGAATAGTGTCCCATCACTAAGGGTTACTATATATGTCTTCGTTCTGTCAGTTATGTTATGAATTAAGAAGTAAACACAATAGGATTTAGGAAATAATTGTAGGGGCTCGTAGTTTCTACAATGTTTGCTGCCACATAATTTTTGCTGAATTGTTTGTTAAACACATCTGGTTCCTCTTCAGTAGCTTACAGGAAAATGTTTCTTCCCACAGTACATTCCTACTGAATTCTTCGTTCAAAAAAAGAATAAAATAAAGACATTATTCAGTCCACAAAATAAGTCTTCAGACAGGAACACACCTACTATTAACTTGCTCTTTTATAGTTGCTGGCAGTTCATTTGCTCTTTGCGTCTCAGTTTTTCCCTCTTTTGCCTCTGGTATCTAAAGTAGCAAGATAGTAAAGAACACATTGACATTTTAAACATTTTAAACTGATCTGTTTTAAGCAAACAGCTACCAATATTGTACATAAACTATGTTATGTCTCTGAATTTCTCATCCTGCAAATTATTTAACAAAAAGATGCTTACGAAGAAATGAACCATCAAACCTTTGTATTATAGCAAGAAACAAAACTCTGCATGCCAAAAACTGAAAATTGCAAGTTTAACATCATTAATTAAGCATTAAGGGAGCGGTCAACCTCTAAGCTTATAAAACTCACTTTTTTCGTGGGGAAGTAAATTTAAGGCCCATAGTAAAGGTTTAGAAAGCTTAATTTAGTCTAAAATGGGGCCTCTCAGTATAAAATCTATTCGCAGCACAGCACGTACTTATTTATTTATGTGCACATTCCTAAAGCATACTGCAGTGACTGAAGTGTAGCTCTGATAACTGCTTATGGCTTACAAGAATTTTAAAATACTGTGCAACAGCTGAATACAATAAATTTTGTTGAATTAACTAGTAACACCAAATAGTGATGCGGTATTTAAGGCTAAATAAACAGATGCCGCTACTGCAACACTGAATAACTCTCAGCTGGCAATCAGTGACACTGACCTATATGAGCAGCATTCTGAGGCACTTCTGACAAATCACAATTTTTTCGTCTTAACAAAAGCTCAAAAAAGAGAACAAAAAGTCTCAAGTTACCTGTTTAGTCATGCTTTCTCTCTTGCGCCAGAACCACCACCTTCCAGACTTCTTTGGCATCTTTTCTTTGACCCAAGACTCAACAGTAGCCTGAAAAATTAGACATGCTTTTAATTTGTATAGAAAAAACAAAGAGACAATCACATGTTACTAAACAAAAAATTTTCAAAGAAAGTATACATGTATCTATTTACCTTAGGCAAACTCTTTTGAAACACCTGCAAACTCAAAATCATCGGCGCAGCCAATGCCCAGTTATAATACCTGTTTCAAAACATGTCATTGGTAAGATATTACAAAATCTGACTACAGGTCAATAAATTCAACATCAGTGGCAATTGCAGAAAAAAAAAATCTCAGTTTGGCTACACTTAATGCAAATCTTCAGTTCAAAATCTTTCTCTTTGACACTGAAAAACAGATTCGTCAATTACACAAACTGCAATGGAAGCCGAGAAATGTGCTCGCTTTAAAGAGCACATTTGAAACGAGATCTTCTATGTCCTAATTATATGATACAGAGACTTTACCTGTTATAAATCCGTATTACCAGATTAGGATTGTCTATGAGTCCAGGGTTTTCAGCAAATTCATGATAAGTAATAATATGTTCCATGAATTTTTCTGCAATAGAAACAGATTTTAATTAAAAAGAGTAATATAAAAATCCCAGGATATCTGTTTAGTTTATATGCAGGAAAACTCTTTCTGGCATTTCAGAGTCTTTGCTGAGCTTGCAACTGAAGACATGCTAATAGGGCCTGGCTGTCAAGGGTCTTGTAACTGCCTCCTCCTTAGGAGGGAAAGCCTTGCACCAGAGTCCAGCAGTCACAGTAACAAGCTTTAAGAAATTAGAACAGGGAGGATAAGGAAGAGGCAGGAACTAATTCAGTTTGCAGGCTGGAAAAAGAAAGCCATGCTTGTCTAACCAAGTTTTCTCCAAAAATTATAATGGCAGGTAAGGGGCCTAGATTATACACTAAAAGGGGAGGTGAAGGATGTTGTCAGCTTTTCAGGTTTGAAAAACTAGTACTATCAACTGACCACTAATAGCATTTTCATGACTAGTTGCTATACATGTTTGCAGAAATCCATGATTCAGTGTAAGATCCCTGTAAGCAAGACATAATTTTTTCAAATCAAATCCAGTATTACTGCTACCACGTTACCAACAGTTCTGAGTGTTCTGAGTCTTTATTAATGAGCATTTACATTTCACTTCATGCATTAGAAACTGAATGACCATTAAAAAAGTAATACCCAAAATATTGTACATGTTCATGAAGATTATGTTCTCCCAAAAGCTCCCTCAAAACCACATACAACTTCAACATTAAATAAACTAGAGCATTAAGAGAGAAGAATCATCTGCCAAAAATCTAAAGGTTATCAAACAATTAGGACAGGAAAAGTAGAGCAGGCAAAGAGATAGTCCAACACAACAGTTGAAGTTTTTTGGTTTTTTTGAATCCCTTAAAAAAACTGAAAAGAAAGAAAAATTATGAGGCAATTAGAAAAAGTATTAATTTTGAAGGTTTATATAGGACTGAACAAGTAATTGCAGCCAGAAACCAGAGCGGTTGGTCAGATAACATGTAGTGCAAAAAAGGATACAGAAAGCTTCTCAAGGCATCAAGTGCTCTTGATTAATTTCATGTTAAATTCTGCTATCTTTGCTTGGCAAATGCTTGAGAACTTTAGAAAAAATTAAAGACTACCCATCCTCTTTTCTCAACATGAGCATAGTAATAGGCCAAGTTTTGTAAGGAGGAAGTCAGAACATTCAAGCCACTTCATTTTTTTAGCTGCCTGAGCTCTATTACTCTTCATGTTTTAGTCTTTCACATACCTTTAGAAATCTCTCCATTTTCATTGAGACCTCCACAAAGTGAAAGTGTAACATCAGGCAGGTCCATAGCAGAATCAGACATGCACTCTGTACCACTATCAGCAGCAGCACTTCCTACTGACTGGGGTGACTGTGAACCAGAGAGGGTATCTGACTCTGTCCACTGCCTGAAGCCAGGATCAGAATCACTAAAAGAAAGTGAAAAGTATATTACTTGGGAAAAAAACTGTATAGATTTTAGGTTACAGAACACACTATATGATAACTCAAAAAAAATTATCTTGCTGCATTTCTACATCTTTTTACAACATAAATTTAAAAGCAGACAAACAAAAAAACCAGACAAACACCCCCATCAATTCCTCATCATACTAGCAGATTGACAGTTTCCAGTTCTCCTAACTTTCACCTAAATTGGGAAATAATTGCACTTATCTTGCCTACAACAAAATTTGATTTAAATGAAGAAAACATCCTCTACATTCTAATTCTGCAGAACAATACTGTGCTCTTCAATCTTTACCAGAAAGTTGTAGGATAAAAAACTGTATAGAACACTGCTTTATGTTTTTAGAAAACTGCGTGTGTTTGAAAGAAGTACAACAGAAAAGGAAGATGACATTAAAAAAAATCACTTTGTCATCTCAGGTTAATTAGTCTGAACTGAAGTACTGAAAAGTTTACTATTTTAGTTTCAACATAAAACAAGACACTTCTTTATTATTAAGATATATTTTTACAAAGGTCTTCCTAGACAGTTATTCTTTTGCAGAATATTTCAGGAGTATAAAATGATTCAATTTCTTCAAAAAGCTAAGTGAGTGAATTTTGAGACTGAGCTGCCTTGCATGAAGATGCAGTGGGATTTCTGCTGAGCCTTTTTGATATTAAAAAAAGAGTTGGAAAGAATGCACAGGGTATGCAAAACATACTCATGTGTGCTTCTCTAGAACTAGCAATATGGAGTACTGGTGCAAATGGAGTGTGCAGTTTAAACTTACTCCCCCGCTCTGCAGAACATACAGGTTCCACAAAGATGAAAACTCTCAGTAGTAATCTCCCGTGTGATCTTTCAATGTGTTTCTTGTCAAGCCAGAAACCGATTTTCTCAATGAGATCAGTACAGATTACTCCACTAATGCCTAGAAATCTGAAGTTCAATTCTTGTCATCAGGACTGTGCATAAACATGTAATAGCTCATGTAACGCAACTGCAATATCACCCTAGATCCACTGAATTTTAGTTCAAAATTACCTCTTAGGAAAGTAAAGTGCTGCAACTTCAGGTTCCAAAGCCTTTAGGTCATCCAAGTAAATATCATCAGGTCCTTGATGATGACTTCGCTTGTGCACCCCTGTTAATTTTAACAATTAAGATTACCAAGATAAAGCTATGCAGACACATTAAGTACAAATGTAATTGTGAAAGACTCAGACTTATTTGTATAATTTATAAATTCAAGAGTTTAATTACAGTTTTAGTCAGCTAAGACTTAAAATGGGAAAAACTGAAAGGGCCCATTTATACTCTTTCCACTAGGGCCTCAAAATTGTTAGATGACACTAAAGGCGGAGATCAACGGCTTTATTACATACCTTTCTTTTTTGAAGGAGAGTCAGTTTTTGCTGTTGGCTTTGTTTCTGGTAAAGGGTCCACCAACATTCTGGAATGATGATCAGCATCTAATGGCAAAGGAACTTGCGGTTCTACGATTGCAGAAGCAAGGGAATCTTTACCATCCATCTGCTTAAGCAGAGGATGAGTTCTTGGCTCAGGTTTCAGTACTGTACAGACAGAATCTTTCACATCATCATCATCTTCAACTTCATCGGAGCTGAGGATGACCCTAAAATGAGTTTTCTCTGATGGAGTAATGGTAGCTGTTTTGCAATGTTCCAGTTTCTCTTTCTTGCTTATCTGAAAAAAAAAAAGTCTAGTCAATCCTTTTACCACACCTGCTTGTTTTATTCTATTTTAAACATTAAACTTGTACTCATGATACAAGTCCTGACCACAAGTAATCCAGAAAAGAACTTAAACACGTATTTTAGTAACTTAAAACAAGTTCAGCAAAGAAAGGGGCATAGAGGAAGTGCTGACTTGACCAAACCACAGCAAGAAAAAAGAATAAATGTGGTTATGTCAGTGCTTCTGTTACCAGCTATCCTCTTGAGATATCGCATTTACTCTACCAAGACTACAGTTCTGCTGGAATGAACTAGAACTTACTCAACAATAAAGAAAATTATTTTCTAAAGTTTTTTTCCTTCAGTTTCTAATTAAAAACTCAAAAATTTCAGACTTCTAGTGCTAGATTTGCTGGAATCATTTGCTGAGCAGTTTTACAACTCAACATAGCCGAATCTCTGCCAGCCACGAGAGGGTGCTACCTTCCCATTTCAGCTGAATCATTCTAAAGAACACCAGCAAGATTTCCAAACCTCTTCTAGGACACAATTTTAGATAAGCTGAAACTCAGTTCACTGAAGTTAGAGACAAAAAATAAATTTACCTTGGTTGATTCTGGGAATCCTCCCCACGTCCATTCCATGTGAGATTCAGATCTGAGCAAGCTCTCAGCAGGCTTAACTTCTAGTTCTGAATCACTTCTAGGGCAGGCTTGCTCAGAGAAAGGGCTAGGAAATCAACAAGAATTGAAAAAAAAAAAAGGGAAAAAAAAAAGGAAAAAGAAAGCTACAGTGTTTAAAATGCATTTGTTGTGCAGCTACTGTTGGTAGAGTTTTCAACAGCTTAACAGAGCTTCAATTATTTGGCAACATGGCAAGGAGCCCAGCAGGGTTTTCAGACAGTGAGAAATTAGGTTAAAACCAAAATCACATTAAAGGACTTACATAGTGATCACACTAAACAGATTCCTCCACTATATCTGCAGTGCAGATATAGCTCTCCTCTCAGCCCATGTTCCATTTTTCAAACAAAACAACAGCAAAACAAAAAAGTTTACTAAAGGAAAGAAATTAGCTTTAACTTCCTTACCTCTTTAAAAATACAACATTTCAGCTTGCTGTGCCAAAAATTGAGTAATAAAAGTCCTCCAAACTTATCTCACAAATGCATGAAACTATCAATTCCCAGTGGGGGGGGAAAAAACAAGAAGAAGGTAACTTAGGAGAGGGAAAGGAGATTACGTGAAAACTTCCTTCAAATGTGTTAGGACTACATGATCTTATAAAATCTATTCTATTTTTCCTACAGTAGTTATTACCCATAAATCAGAAAAAGGCTTCTGAAATTTACATTAGCCAATATTACTTTTAAGCCAGAAGAACTCTCCACAAGATGTTAGAAAGGAGTGATTTCAAAATCATTTTGCTCTTATGACCTTACAGACTAAAGGAAACGTAAGGTGTCATTTTGAAGTAGGATTTAATGTAGGGACAGGTCCAAGCTTGTCCCTTCTTGAACAGGACAATTCTACTGAATACTGTAAAACTTCTGCTTTTTTACATTTTAACATTCATAACATATTATGGTTTGGGTGTATAGAGATAGATATTTGAAATTAAACTGTAGGGACCAGAACTGGACACAGTACTGCATGTGAGGCCTGACCAGAACTGAATGGAGAGGGATAATCACATCTCTGTCTTTCCCAGTACTGCCCTTGTGAATGTAGCCCAGGATACAGTTTGACTTTGCTGCAACCATGCTCTGCTGACCCATGTTCAGCTTGTTGCGTAAAGGACGCCCAGGTCAGCAAGGATGCTCCCCGGCCTGTACTGGACTCTTTGGTTATGCCATCCCAGTACAGGATTTCACACTTGTCTTTGCCCTTGCTGCACCAGGAGAGATTTCATCTTGAGATAAGAAAGAATTGTTTTGCAGTGAGAACAATCAATCACTGAACCAGGAAAGTGGTCCCCATCACAACAGGTTTGCAATTTGTGACTGGTCACAATCTCACACAGGCTGCTACTCCCATGAAAAGTTGGGCCAAATCACCTTTCGAGGTCACTCCCAATTTGGGCTGTTCAATGATTTAATACTAAATTTAAACATATCCATAATGGTAATTCATTATTTCACAGTCACCTTCTAGCCTTCATCACTTAGGGACACAAAAAGAAAACCATTTAGGTATTTTCCCCCTCAGTTCTCCTTGAACAATGTATTACGGAGATTAAATAAGCCCTTCTACCAATAGAGAAAATGTAAAGTAACACACTGATGGAAATATATGTACATATTTGTTTTCAGGAAGAATATGAACTCATTTTCCCCACATGCCAAATAATTTGTTTCGCCTACATCACAAGTCAACTGAAAGCCATGCAGAATATTAACCTGTTTCTAAGCCTAATTCTTAATATTCAGTGGAAAATATTGATTACTTCAGGGCTTTGGAACACTAAGACTGTTCCACTTCCCCCAAAGTATAAGTTTTCCATTGTCAATCTAAGGCAGAAGTCTTTAGTCAAAGCGCCCATGCTTGTAATAGTAACCTAGTCATGTTAACACTGTTTGTTAAAACAGTAAGAACATTGATGGCGTCAGGTATTAAATAGTTAATAGTTGCGCTTTTCATCTTATTACAGTAAAGTAGGACAAACAGAAGTGTCCTCATGGAAAAGATTGAGGCTATTATCTTTGCTTTATCTCCCTGCAAGGATTCTGAAGAGCAAGACAGCCAACCTCAATTGCAAGTCAATTAGCTTTCTCAGATCTCAAAAAAAGGAGGTTATTAAAACCTCCCATTTCTCTTTCACTGTATAGTTACAGTATAAAATCCTACATGGATGGCTCAGGAGAAATAATTTAATGCAAAATTTCTCTTTTCCTAGATGGCTCATGTGAAAGACAGTCCCCCACCCAGCCACCCCCTCACAGAAGGAAAGGAAAATTGCCAGTTTTTCTGTTACACTGCAATCTGTATTGGGTAGCTTTCTGTTTAAAAAAAAAATCCCGAAACTATAAAGACTTTGCATATATCTCACATGATGCACAAACAAGTTGTCAGAGCAGACTAACCCCTAAATACATAAACAAGATGAGATGTATTAATCATCCCTCCCAGATATAAGCTGCTAGTCTATGTTTTATAGACTGAAAATGAGTATCAGCCTCTCCGCTACAATTATGTAAGTGATATAATCCATACAACACCATGTCAATCTTAAGGTCAAACACTGGTGACTGCTTTTCAGTCATAAACCATAAACCTTTGGAGAACATCTGAAGGTTACACCTCATTAAGTATAAATGAGGATGTGGTTGCAGCCCAAAACATAAAAGGAATGATAATGGATTTCCTGTGCAACTGCTTCTGTTCATTAACCAACTATGCACAGGGGGAATTAGCAGGTGCTAAGCATGGGGCGGTACATTCAGACTCCACTGAGGCCACAGCCCTGGAAACACCTTAAGCAGAGAGACTATATGCACTTCAAAAAGTATTTTCTGAAGGTTGATCTCTTCTATTCTGCCCTACCATCTACTGACACAGAAGAACAAGTACCTGAGCACCAAGCAGCCAATAAGCAAGACTGGATATTGCAGAAAGCTGACCAGTAATCCTCACTGACCCGGTGAATGTGTCTGCTATGAGGCAGATTCCTCAATCAAGCTGAAAAGCAGCAGAACTAGACACTTACTAAAGAGTTCAGATGAATCAAGATACTACTTTGCATACTATATGCGACACAGATGCCCTTTCCTGTATAATCAATGTTCAGCAAAGATTAAAAAAATTACCTCGAGTACTACCAAATATGGACAGAATGCTTTCTTATGCAAATAGATATTGATGTTAAGAGTCATGAAATCCAAAGGGTGAGTCTTGAAAAATCTACAAACCAATGCAAGAGGAGTATAGTAGCATGAACATCAGAAACTGAAGA
Source organism: Campylorhamphus procurvoides (assembly GCA_013396655.1). Classification (NCBI taxonomy): domain Eukaryota; kingdom Metazoa; phylum Chordata; class Aves; order Passeriformes; family Dendrocolaptidae; genus Campylorhamphus; species Campylorhamphus procurvoides. The sequence continues at coordinate 2,196,584 of WBMV01001825.1, read as the reverse complement.
ACATACTTTAATGTACAAACAGAAGTGCCCTGGTCACAGTGAAAACTGACTGGCTAATTGCATTACAACATTTGCAAGAATCCACAGTCCACTGATGCTGATTTTATTATCTCTGGATAACCAAGGATACCAGAACTACAGTATCTAGCTAATCATCTGTTCTGAAGTGGGATACAATTCAAGTTTAGGATCCAGCTTTATCTTGAGCAATTTGGATTACTTCACACAGCAAAACATATCTTATATACTCAATTCTGCTTTATAGTGTATCAAGTATTATTTATACTAGGGTGAATCACAGGGAACACACTTGTTTTCCATCCCTTCTCAGCCTAAAGAAAACTGTATTTTCTTTCTTTAATAGTGAATTTTAATAAGAAAGGATTCTTTTTCATTGGAGAAGGAATGATAAAATAAAGACAACTTTTTCCAATACATTGAGAGGAAAATTCCCCAAGTTTCAAATTAGTATCAAATGCTGCATTTGATATCACAAAAGTTAGTCAAATTTGATAGTCTTACAGATAGGGGGGAGGGAAATTAATAAAAAGGCGCAGTGATTTTTTTTTTAAATATTCATCATTATACATATTACGACATTACAAAGCGACTTACTTCTCCAAAGGAGACCAGTCTCCATCAGATAAGGGGTAATGGTCCTTCGAGTGGTAAATCAAAGATTCTTTTTGCTCTTCACCCTTTGGTGATGAATTTGAGGATCCTCTGTGAAGATACAAAAGACACTGAATCAGTGTCTAAGAAATCTGCATTACTAATTCATGTTAAAAAAGTTATATATGTTATCAAAAATCCAAGATCAAAAGAAACTAGTGTATAGCTTAAAGAATTTGTTGTTTGCAAAACGCTTTTATATAACTTAAAATTTATTTTAAAACTATTATTACTTGAGAATACTGCAATTTAAAATCTACTGCTCCTTTAAGTTAATACTGAAGAAATCACAATAGCATAAATGATATCACTCTATACGAGTACTGATAAGTGATATTACTCTACACAGACAGATAGTATTACCCAAATACAAAGATGAACAAATTTTTACATATAACCTTTACTATGTGAAATCTTACAATGACTGGAAAAGTTAAATAGAAAATATAAGTTTGACAATGCACATTTCACAAATTAAAACCAGGAGGAAATCAGGGTTAAGTACTAGCCTCATGATTTACCCAAGAGTTTACAAATTAACATCCACTACAACAAGTAGACAGAAATATTGTACTTTTCTGAACAACAGGATTGGTTTTGCACTCAGTATCTACATCAAAGACCCAAACCCAATAAACAGTAAGACCCACTGAGCAGTCATGCACTGTATTTTGCACAGAAGTCTCTTTTAAATGTTTCCATCGTAAGTACTTCAGATTTTTTTATAGCTTTATGAATTTAATTGAATAAATAGCTATTCTCAGGATACAACTAACTTGTTTTGAGGTTAGATTAAGGGCATCATGGCTAAACAGTGGATAAGAATAGAAGGAAGATATGCCTGGAATTTGAGTGCAAAATGCAAATTATTTTAAGCCACCATTATAAAAGAAAGAAGAAAAGGTATTTTTATTCCACAACCAACACAGGTGCACTGGACTTATTTTGGAATGCTAATGCTCATTTCTCTTATGGATAAAGAAGATATTTTGTCATTATCAAATACATAAGTATTTAGAATTTACATGCTTACTCAATACAACCCATTACATTGTGCAGTTACAGTGATCTACCTCATTTGCACAAGTCTTTCATTTGGAAGACAGTCTAGACTATGACAAATACTGAACTCTAAAAATGCGTTGGTAACTCCACTTCTGCCTCTACAGTAGTATTCTTATGAAACCTGGTGATGCGGCCTGACTTTACATGAGAGCTGCAGAGACTGTACATCCTTTGTATTCATCAACCCATCTAAGTGTGACAGAAACATGTTTCATACTATCTTTGTAGGCAGCACTAAGTGTCTCCAAAAGAGGAAAAAGGTATGATTAAAAAAAAAGCAAAGAAGGCAAGATGACACATGGGTAGTATTGAAAAAATTTTATTCACTGGAAATTAGAAACAAAAGGAGTTCATATGAAGGACCAAAAAAAATATTAACCTATTAGTGTATATATCTAAAAGATAAAAATCCAAATGCAGTCAAAGTTATTGAAAGTAAGAGGGGGAAATCAGTACGTGTAACTTTAAGTTGCACTATCAATTCTAAGCTATTTATCTTGCAACACTTCAAAACAGCACTGCCACTTCTTCTCATCATCCACTTTATACAGCCTAAATAAATATATAAGATTTCAGAGAGAGGTAGCTACTTCAACACCCTTAGAATTGGAGAAATAATGCCCTCTATTTCTGCATTGTACACACTGTAATATCAGTCCTCCTGGTATTATTTTATATAAGTCTAGCACTACTAACATTCTAAATCATAGCTGGAAAATACAAAGGACATATTTTTTTTAAAAGCTGATGAACACTTGGAAATAGACTTTTTCCAAGAAACAGGAAACAGCTTGTTTTCTGCTTTATAAGAATAGAACTAGATAAGACATTACATACTGGCACCTGTGACTGAATTTTTGACCTTCCTGTTAGAACATCAGCCTCCCTTTTCCTTTCTTAGTTTCACTTTGAAATCTGAAGCTATGTCTAATCACAGTTAAGTTTCTATTTATCTTCCTATTTTTTTTTCAGAGCCATGCATTTATAACTAAAAACAAACAAACCAACCCCAAAACAAACCACAATAAAACTAACAAAATGCCAAAGAAAACAAACCCACTACTTTCACCTTACATACCCATAGGGTTTGAAAAGAAATCTTATGATTTTTTTTTTCACAACTGTATCTTTAGCTGGGAAGAAAACATCTGTCTGCCTATGGCAAGGCACTTTATCTCCTGCCTTGGCAGCTCAATGGCATGACAGTATATGACCTCCACTAACAGACAGAGTCACAAATCTACTGTCTCTGGGCCTCCACCACTACAAGATAATTTTTCAGTCCTTCATTTACTTGCTATTCACAAGAAAACGCCATTCTTTTACAAAATCTTCTTTTCACACTTTGACACTCTATGTGTCCAGTAATACACCTCTACTGCTGTTTCTGCTTATTCATGTGAAAAAATGTAGCTTACAAATAATATTTGGACATGTCTTTCATTCTAAAGGCTACAACCTTTATGGAAACATCATAGTCTGTTCAGCTATGACTAAACATTTGACACTTCGGTCAAACACAAACTTACAATTTTTTATTCATGTTTAGTCAGAGTAAGATAATTGCCAGAATAGCAATTAGAATTCTAAACACTGGGTGAAAACAGCCAATACTAGCATGACATTCCTAAATTCTTCATACATTTGTAAAGATATATCAAATAAAGAACAAACAATTCATGGGTTGTATTTTCTTTCCTCCTGCACTCAATGGTTATTTTTATTTTTGACATTTTCACTATGACAAGTTATTGCTGTTTTAATAATCACACGCTGAAGTCTGAGCAAAGCTCTTTTTTTTCTTACACTGGAGAAAAGGAAAAAATCCTGAACCAAACAAAATGCCAATACCCAGACTTAAATAGCGAATATCTAAATGATAATTCATTGACATAAAAATGAGAGTAATAAAATAAGACAAACAAACTATGAAAGCCACAGACACTCTAGAAAACTCTATCCAAAATAAAGATTTGTTGTATTTTATTTGTCATAGGTATGATAAGAAATTCCTGTTTTTCTGTTGAACTGACCTTTTTTGCTGGTAGTTATTTAATTTGAGACTCCCTTGAAGCCCCATACTGAAAGAGGTTTTTTCAGTTATACTTTATTCTCATACACCAAAACCTTCTTGCAATTCCCAGACCAGATCTTGAATTTATTCAGAGTACCATATTCAGCAACAATGCTGTTAAATAAAACAGCTAGTTTTCTCTGAAAACTAAGTCCTAGTAAGTAGGCCTTTTCCAGATTTTAAGCATTTATATGCTTGACAGCTTTCTTGTTTTACCTTAATCTTTCCTGTTACTCACATAAACTTCTTCAGCTTATTAGCACAAGCTCCACTTTACTAATAAATTTATCCACTTAAAACTAGAGGACTGCTTTCTCTCCTCCTCTTCACCCACATGTAAAGAATTCTCTTTACTAATGTGAAGGAACATTAATTTATGTATTTTTCAGTTACCAAAGTAAACTTCAATCTACAGAGAAGTCAAATTCAGATGTGGTGTACTACAGGCATTCCACTCTGCAGTTTATGTAAAGGTTACCACACACACAAGATCACTCTGCCTCACCAGAGAAATTACACTGAAACCTTCTCAGTGAGACAACACATGGTAACAACGCTTCTTTATCTTTATCACAATGGGCTTAATTACATTTCACATTCATAAAACAGTGGCCCAACCCGAAGGATTCTGTAGAGATTTGGAAGATACTGGTTTGGAGTTTTGTTGGTTGCTTGAGGAAAAACCTTGCCACAGCCTCCCAAAACTTACGCACTCTTTGCATAGAGGAAATGTACAAGTCAGCTTTCAAATGTTCAGCAATAACAGTGAAAGCAGTCAGCAACTATCCGAGAGTTTACCTTAGGGGTTGAATGCTTTTTTCATCATCTGAGCTGATTTCCATTTCGAAAATCTCTTCAGTTCCAGTAGAAGAGATCTGATCTTCCTTCCTGCTATCTTGTTTGTATTTCTTTCTTCTTCTTTTTTTCTTTTTCACAGAACCTGGGGTGAATACAGTCTCTGTTTCTGCAGAGTGTGGAATTTCTGAGTTTGCACATGTCCTCTCATTTTCACCTGATTTCAAAGGATTGTCAGTGTCTTTAAAAAACTGGTCATCAGTGGGTATTGGAGATGTTGCCAAATATGCAGGAACTTTTTCCTAAAAAAAACAAACAAACAAAAAAAACCAGGCTATATTTTTACTTTGTTTTGTGCACTCAGGATAGTTGTCGGCTGCAGATTAATCCTTGTATCTATATTTAGACACAAAACCACACAGAAGCCCAGCGGTATGAAGTTGATAACCCAAAAGGAAACAAGTTCACTAAAGTGACTACAAGAAGTTCAAAAAATGAATATTAGTATTCTTACAGTTTCAGACAAACAACTGATTTCGCCAGCAAAGCAAATACCCAGTCACTGGAATGTTTTTGAAATTATCTGTCCCTGAGCACATGGGTTCCACACTTAGCAAATGTGTTAATAAAAAAAGGCTAATTAAATCCACTGCTGTTTATTTTGAAACAGATCCATTGAAAGGTGTAGGTTGAAAGGAACACCTGGAGATCATTTGGTCCAGTGTTCTGTTGAAAGCAGGGCCTCAGGTTAAGTTATCCAGGTCCTTGTCAAGCCAAAGGTTGAACATTTCCCATGAGGGAGAGTCTATCACTTCTCTAGAAACCCTCCCTGCCTTATACTGTTCTCAGTCTCAGTGAAGGATTTTTCTTATATCCAGCTGGAATTTTCATCTTGCGCCCTTTGCCCCATCTTATCACCAGGCATTCTTGTGAAGAGACCACCTCTGTCTGCTCTATAACTACCTTGCAGGTATCTCAAGACTGTGTTAGATCCCCCTGAGTCTTCTCTAGGCTCAACACAACCAGTTCCAGCAACCTTCTTTCTATTTCAGTTTCTCCAACCCTGTGATCAACTTAGTAGGTCTCCACCGGGCCCTCTCCAATTTTCCATTTCTTTCCTGAACTGGGGAGACCAGAACTATATTCCAGATTTGGTCTAACATACACTAGCTGAGCAGGACAACTCCATACCCCTCTATCTGCTGGCTGTGCTCTTGCTGATTCAACCTGGGACCCTGTGCTGTCAGGGCATGCTGCCGGCCAGATGATGCAGAGATACATTTCATCCGGCCATACCTCAGCCTGCAGGGTTCCTCCAACCCATAAGCAATACTTCACATGTATCCTGGCTAAAGCTTGTGTGAATCCTGTTGGTCCAGTCTCCCAGCCTGCCAAGCTGGTTCTATGTTGTGGCTCTTGTTTCTGACCTGTCAACCTCTCCTCCCATTTCAGTGTTACCCACAAAACTCGTGAAGGTGGATTCAGCCTTGTCATCCATATCAGGCACTACTTATGCAAAGTATCTTTCAAAAAGAAAAACTCAACTATAATTTACTCATGTTAAAGTCAACATACAACCAACCAACCCTCAGTTAATTACAACCCACTGCCCTTTGAAGGAAAAACTATAGCTTTAGGTTTATTTACATCATAACAAGAAACTTAAAAGACATTGACACCTAAACTGAAAGAAACACATTGTGAAGGAACAAAGTGGAACAAAAGTAGAAGAGAATGGAATTTGCATAGAGAGGAGAAGAAGTTATGGAACTCAATTTCGTGGTCTAGAATAGAATTAATTACAAGATGCCTGTTACTTGCAGAAGCTTTGTCAGGAACTACACCGTGATTAGAAACAGCCAGATCACTGACAATACTTCTGATGTGTTCAAAGTCCTATCTGCTATTATTTAATACTAAATTCAATTTTTCCATTGAGTTAAGAGCTACAAACCAGATTTTGTTCCACTGGTTGTACAGTGAAGTGGAGAAAGGTGTGTAAAATACAGCTTTACACAGCACTGATGGCACACAGATTTTGCATTGTGAAAAACCTACAAATAAAATGATAGCAACTAAAATAAAGTTAATATTGTACACAATTAGTGACAAATAATCAAGAATAGCAAAATAAATTAAAAAAGAAAGCCTCAGAAAAAGTTAACAGAAAACTGGCTGAAAAATAGTCCTGATTTACACGGAGTGAGTAGCATTACTTCTGAATGTCAAAAAATGTGAAAAACTGACCCTCTGAAAGAACATTTCTGAATCCACTTAAAAAAAAAAAGATCAATGAGAGCTTTATGATTTATACCTTAAGCACAGCCTCAAGAAGCAATCAGTTGCAGAAAAAAATATGTCCAAAAGCATGAAAATTAACTCTATTTTCCTTTGTAGCAAATTCAATCTACAGTGTCAGTATCAACTACCAGCTTCCAAGAACACAGATAAGGCACTCGTTATAAAGTAGAACTAAGCAAGTGCAATAGCTCCTTCAAAACATTGTACTGGGGGCAAAGGCAGTGGTTATCACTGTGGCTTTCTGGAAGTCATGAGACTGATCAGTTCCCATCAATGTCTGACAGCCTGCATCTATAAAAAACTGCTTTCAGTTTTCATTTTAATCATGGTGTATGCTAAAACAGAACACAACCTTCCTTTTGCTTAAATGTCATGAATTCCTACCCCAAGTTATCATTTGGGGTCTTAATGCTTATTTTCTACTTCCACTTTAAATTATATTTTAGTCCTTTCAATATGAGAGCTTCCTCCGATCCCTCATGGTAAACAAGTAGCACCCTAAACTAAAAAGTGGATCAAAGTTCATTTCCTTGAAAGACAGATTCCTAATAACAACAGGAAGTTACCACTACACCAGAACAATTTTTTTTCCTCTCTCTTCTGACAGACTATTTTCATTAAACCTTTTGAAACCTTATATTTAGAACTTCTCTCCTTCAGTCTTGCTGAAAAACGCAAACAGATTCAAAAGTGATCAAAAGCAATGCTTAGCACTGATCAGTACTGTGATTACATAGCTCCCATATCCTTAGGAAGCAGTCTGAAAATGAACCATTATTCCTGGTTTTTAGAGGCTCATTAGCTTCTAGTTGCAATAGGTTCTTGAGAAATTGATTACTGTATTACACAAGAGAAATTGTCATGACAAAGAAAATACTGTTAACTGGTGAAAGTTTCATAAATAAAATTGTGAAAAACTGGGCTAAAATTAAGAAAAATTAAAAATAAGCCAAAAAATAGACTACCTTTAATTAGTAGAGGCCAGTAGCATAAACTCTGAGCAGAGTTTATTTTCTGCTTTTTGCCCTAAGGCAAAAAATACTACAAGACACTGCAATCACTGTAACTGCAGTCAAGATGAATAAACTAAAACAACAAAAATTCAACACATCTTTCAGAAAACGCTCTAATAAAAATAATTTGCTACCTTATTATTCCTAGTAGCAAATTGTACACCATGAAGCATATACCATAAAGCATATTGGCAGCATATAAAAATTATGTTAAATTCAGTCACAAAAAATCTAGCTTTCATGGAAATTATTATATTGACAACATTGAGTTAAGCATTTTTAACACATTACTTTGTTAATACTGCATTGTAGTAATCAAGAAGCACAAAGAGCTTACATTTTCCTCCTCCGTTTCTTGTACAAAGAAAGCTTCTCCATTGTCACCCAGTTTCATATGAAGATCAACAGCATCGCCATTAATTTCTATATCAATCTGTGGAAAGAGACAATTTATTGTAAATAATTCATCATGGGGAAAGTACTGACCTCATGACCCACTTAGCTCTGTTCCATTGTATAATCATGTCTCTCTTCTCTGCTTTCTGAAACAAGTCTCTTACAGTAACAGTCTTTAGTTTGTTCACCTGCAAAATACATGCCACTCCTAGCAGAGAGCCTAACACATAACAAGAGAAACAAGAAAAAAAATAAAGAACATATAAAGACAGAATCTTGTTCAAGTAATTTGGAGAGCTAGAAGCATAAATAATAATTATTTATCTAGTCTTTATTTCATGGAAGAATGACTGAGACTTTTCATGTTCATATATTTAAATCTCAATCTGAATTGCGGCCTGGTATGAATCTGAATCCTGAATATCAAAAGTTCCACCTGAAAGCCTCCTGGAGATAGGCTTTATTTGAAATTGATAAAGACTTGCCAGAATTATTTCTACAACTCAGTTAATATTTCAGATATTCCTCCTGCTCATGAGTTTATGGGGATATAACATAGGACTACAACCCTCTGCAACCATACTGCTTTTGTCAGAGAAGAACGTTTTTATTATCCTAAAAAGGTATTTTAACTTAGAATACATTGCACAATTGGGAGAGATTACTCTTCCACACACGTATGATATAAAAGAAAAAAACCAAATGTATTTCTAAAAAGTAGTATACAACTACTTTACTTTATCCTCTTTGTGAAATCTTGGGTAAGCAGATAAGTTCTGTTACAAATTTTTCAAACACAATGTGTTCAATTTTCAGATAAAACTATCTTTTTTTTTTTTATTTTCTGCTTATCTAATAGTATCTCCACATCTGCATTTGGCCCAGCTAATTAAAAAATACTTAATACATGTCAGATAGAAACACAATGGACTTGCCTTACTGCAGAAAATGCCAATGACATTTCAGGTTATGCATAATTTAGAAAAAAGGAGACCAAAGTTAAAGGCTGTTAGTGCTAGGAGATATCCAACAAGTATCATTAGTCAACTGTACATTAGTCAAATTCTAGTTTCCTGCCAAGACAAAAGAAGAAATTATACCCCAAGCCAATTCATATTGTGATATGAATGTGGTGCTGTGAACTCATATTCCTGGTCAGTTACGATGACAGGAAAAGGACAGTCAAAAATGAAAGGGAACTAATTTTAAGATTAACACATGGACTGACAAGAAAAAAACCACACTACCACACTGCTGTGAAAGACAGTATCCATGTATCCTAATCCGCTCCATTATTCTTCCTTTTATGAAAATAAAGCTATTATCCAAGGAAACCAAGTCACGGGAGATGATAAATTACAGGTAAATAACCAAACGTGCATGGGGAATATACCCAAATCCTTAAGACTCTTTTTCCCCACAAGAACTGAGTGGGTTTTATCTGAAAACCCTATTTATTTCACTACTGGACACTGTTTATCCTTGAGATACTGTCTTGAATTTCCAATTCAGCAACATGAGTTTAAAACAAAACCCCTTTCCCTTATGCTGGTTTAGACAAACATCTCTTCTTTTAGCACCTATATCTCATGCTGTTTTCTGGAGACTTCAGTGTATATATATTAACTTGAAGCACACGTGTGCATACTTTGTGTTCCTGTACTACCAACTGATGTTGGCCTCATAACACGCCAGAGAAAAATGCATACACAATGCAGTAAACATTCAACTGACTACTGAGAGAACTGTACGAAAGGTAACTCAAAGGATAGAGGGAGCCAGAAGCTGCAGTCATTCACTCAAGCAAAACCTGGGAACTACGCTGGCAATCACGTACGATAGGTACCAAGAGTAAATGTTTCTACTATTCCACAGCTTTTCAGAGGTACACAGAAGCTGAAATCCTCTCAAATTTGTTTCAGCTATGCAAAAGTGTAATTAAAGATATTTAACAGTCAACTTCCAAGACCACTGCTTGCTGTAAGTGTATCTCACTTGCTTAGACATCAGAAACAGTACATCTATACCACCTCTTCAGTAGCTTGCTGAAAACTGTAATGCAATCAGTTACAGAACTGTTCAGGAAAATCAATTCTTTGTCATCAATGTGCTCATTAAGAAAAACACTACCAAGAGGGAATCAAACAAAAGTTAACTAAACACAAAATCTGCTACTAGTCTGTGTTACTATGATAAAAGTACAACTTTAATGCATGTACCTCCCAGTACTGACCATTAACAAAAAGATCTTTTAGTTTCACTTTTTAGTTTGCAACCAAAATATAAAGATTCCTGCAATGGCCATTAATTACTGAAAAAAGCAGCATATAATCCTGCAGTTTTATGTTCTGTTCAAATCAATCCGTGTTTTGGTAGCACACCCACACCGCCATACACAGTATTCCCTACTGACAGTGATGTAAAGTTCCCCCACAACAGGTCCATTTTCCAGACAAATTTACAACCCAATCCAACTCACTCCCTAGGCCTGATTAACAAAGCCTGTGGGAAAGGAATGGCAGGACAATCTGCTGGGTAGTGCCACCCTCTGAGGCTGGCTGGACAGGAAATTGTACCAGGTTCTCTTTCAAACACGCCCACACAGGAATGAAGTTTAAGTCTCTGTTTTTATTTGCTTGTGGATATTAACAACTGCATTTTCTACTACATGTCAGCCTTGAACAGAACTAACAGGAGCAATATTTATGATAGCCCACCAACACAATGTATGCTCTGTGTCCCTCAGACATTCCAAAAACAGTTGCTTACATCGGGGATTAGTTAAATAGCATTAAGCATTTCTTTCCCAGCATACTTAAATAAGTAAATAAATAGCCTCATGTAAACATTTTAAGACTGTGAAGTCTATATGTTTGCATTAGTCTTTCTGCACAGCTCCAGAGCTGTCAAAGCTTTTCTTTCACAGTATTTTTTGCAGAGTTCTTAGATTACCACAAGAAGTTCTGTTTTGCATTCCAAAACTACCACTCTCTACAGCATATTGAGCAACTGCTCTTTACTAAACTGGTCTTCCAGCTGGGAATGTGGGGACATGGGGAAGGAAGGAAGAAGATAAGAAAGGCAATGCACTATTTTTCAAAACTTTACTTTGGTTCACTTTCTGAACTTACCACTTTTTCTTTAGAGCGCAACACACCAAGCTTCCCAAATCGGACATGGAAAGGAGAACACTGGTATGTACCATCCTGCTGCCGGACCACAATGACATCAATGCACCCTGAAAGGGTTGCTTGATTAATGCCTTTGTACAGCTCCTTCACAGTACCCAGGACTTGCCCTGCAAGTTGTCCTACGTAGTTCATAGTCTGAGACTACAGGAGAAAGAAAAAAAAGGCAAGTAAATTTAAAACACATGAAATGTTTTTTAAAATCCATTTTCAAAAAGTAAAACTATCTATGTGCAATGTCATTTATCAATTACTGTGACTACTGTAACAGAACTTTGAGACAATTCCTTTATTACTACAAGTAATTGTATAATTTGAGTTATAAAACCCATTCTTAATAGTTTATCAACTTGAATCTATGATTAATTACACATTTCCAAGAAAATTTTGAAGCATGCCATTTTTAGCCCTCAAAGACTAGATGTAAGTGTTGCTCAATAACTCAGACAAGCTTAAAAGAAAAATTCATTCTCTGAGGACTGCCTATTTAATACAACTGATCCTTTACTGAAAAGAGAGATAACTACATAAGGATACAAAAAATTCTGATAAGTCAGGAAAACCCATGTGGCGTATACAGCATGTAACTCTTCTTTTACAGCTCTGTATTTTAGAAATGGCTGAGTCACCTTAGAGAAAATATCAAAACATGTAATGGGAGAGAGGAGATACACATATTAATAAGACCGTGCTACGGTTAAACAGGATAAACAAAAGCACAGAATCTTTATTGAATATTCTGTCTGATCCATTAAAAATACTTTAGTAAATGAACAAATTCTGAATGAGGGCAGGTCTTTCAGATTAGGAATACAATGTGAACTCTGACTGCCAATAAGAAATGAAAAGTCCAAAGATCTCAGAACATGTGAGCTTTAGTAATATGGGAGGGGAAACCACACAATTGCTCTAATAGAAACCTGAGTGCCACCGTTCCTCATTCTTCCATCTCCTGCCTCTCACCCAAATGACTGCTACAAGCTCATTTCAAGAACATCCAAGCAACTGTATGCCTCCAAAGTTAAGGATATTACTTGGGAGAACAAAGAGCCACTGCCAACAAGCAAGACAAAATGCTGAACACGTCAGGGCTTAAATTGCAAAAAATCTATTTTGGCATAATATTTATATTTTAAAAAATAGACAAACTCACTGTGGATTTGCTACTCTATTTTTATTAGTCCCTGAAAAAGGTTTATGATTTTTCTTAATGCCTCTAATCAAAATTGCTTTACAAGAGTTCTTCCTACTGGTACTGCTTTCATTATTGAGGTAATTCACCGATTACTTCTATTCTGAGCCTTCAGAGTCTTCCCTTCAGTAATGCAGAATATCTTGCATTCACTCAAAAGGATGGCATCTAACAGTACCAATATGATTGCAAACATTAAAGAAATTTATAACTGCTTTCACAGACTTAGAGCAGCTACAGAAATAATGTTCTCCATCTCAGGTTTCTCATACATTACCCAGTCATATTTATAATTTTCAAAAAAAATTCCTTCCTGTTCACAAGACTTACAAAAGGAAATGGGGGTTTTCCAATACATATTTAAAACTGTTAAAACTATCCACAGAATTGCTATGCTAAGTGACATGCTAGAGAATTTTACTCCCATAGCTTTTGTACAATAAGGCTAATGAAGACAAAAAGAACAGACTGTCATTGAGTGACTAATGAGATTAGCAAGATGGACTCTCTATCAACATTAGTCATTAATTCAATTTCATCTCTAAGTAGCTTCATGTACAGCTATAAAATTGACTGCTTGCTAGTGAAGTGATAGCTCACTATTTCTAAAAAGGGAAGGTCTCACTTTAACCTTTCCTCATCTGACCCTCTTAATGAGCTGATTTTAGCTCACTGACATAACTGGCAGAAGTCTACCTTTTTTATTGTTGTTGTTGTTTGTTTCAGTGGGTTAATAAGTTAGATTAGCTCACAAGAACATGACTAACACCAGAGTCATGAGGCACAGAGCAGTGCCAGAAAGCTAGGAAAAACAACAGAGGTGAGGCAGGGAACTGAGTATCTTCTTTTTGACATTTTGATATTTGGTGCATCTCAGGGAACTGTAACCCAAGACAGAGAGGTAGCAATATCTCTGCTTTATGTTCAAGCAATTAATCTTCACCTACAGTGACAGTCATCTCTAACAGCAATCTTAAGAGAAAATTTTCTAACACATTGTCATGATTCACGGCTATACCTTGGCCATTTCCAAGAGCGGGCTATGGTATAAGCTTACAAAGAAAAGTTCATTTCATGTCACCAAGGAGACAATTTCTTAAGAAACAAAATGTTTGACACAGTCAGGAAAAAAAGTCCTTAATACAATCTCCATTCCATATATTTCATTTCAGTGAACAGGATTTGAGAAGGGGGCATTAGCAAGGAATTTTCTACATTTTAAGTAGTGACTTTTCAAAAGAGCATAATTTCACACTATCTGCTAAGAATTGAATTCAGATGATAAACAATCTAGTTTTTTCACATATATGTTAACTGATCTTGTCTAATCATAGGAAATTACAAAAAAAACCTACACAAGACCAAAGCATTCAGCCATTTTGCATATATTCTTGCTTTCCCAAGAATATCCTGTAGCAATATTACCTTTTCTACAGATACCAGTTACATTTCTGTAGCTCACGGCACAGCCACTTTTATGATCATAAACAGAATAACCTCTTATGTGTGAAAATACATAATTTTTCCACTTTTACAAGTGAAAAAGTTATGAACTTTTGAACCTACTGAATATTAAAAGCATTGCTTATTAGGAAAGAAGCTTTTTATGATCCAAGTCTTAATGCAAACGTTGTTTAGTACATTGTAAGTACACAAAACTGTAGACAGAGGTAATAAACTAATCTACATTATTGCTTCTCAGGTTGCAGTTCAGCTTTTAACATAATGGCTCACTTTGCAAGATAAACATGTTACATAAGAAGGTTCAAACTGTGACAAGAAAATGATCAAATCAAAATGAAGCATCACTACATACCTGAGAAATATGTGACTTTATCTCAAATATCAACAGAGATCCAGCTGGGAGATCTTAAAATCTGGGGGTTAGGATTCAGTTTGGGGTTTATATTGCTGGAAAACTAGAGGTGAGCAGTACTGAATCTGATTATAAAGAGGAAGAGTGTAAAGTATTATTGTGTTAATTCTTGGAAATGCAATAGAAATAGCCTGATCACAGAATAATCAGTAAGACAAAGAATTTCCTTGATAACACTATCTATTTCATGCTTAAACATTTCTTAAATGTTGCCTTGAAAGCAGAGAGCAGTATGCCTTCATAACCTGCTATAAGAACCTAAAAACCATGCTGATTTCCTGTTCTGAAATTTAAGACAGAAGCCCGACGTAAAAGACAAGGTAAGAAAGGGCAGTGCAGTAGTACTTCACAATACTGTTTAAGTTTTATTTCTTTTGGTATCTGGAGTCTATACATTGGCTGATTCAGTCAAATTCCAGAACTCTGCATAAAAGCTAAAGTTAACACAGCTCACTACTACTTATTCTTCTCAGGTAGCAAATTAAAAGGCTATGAATACCTGAGGTCTCAAAGCAGAAAAACTTTCTGTGACTTCTGAGGCTCCAGACAGATTGATCTTCGAATATTTATGCAGTACTGCCTAGTTTGCAAAAATTCTTATAGCTGAATATATTAGTACTACTAAGCTAAGTGCAACTGTAATTGGAATGGGGAAAAGAATCTCTCTGTCATATCATAAAAATACTTTTTTTCTGGCAAGAAGCCATTACACCACAAAAGACAGAAACTGAAACTGCTTCGATTTTTTTTTGCTTGAGAGCACAAAAGTAAAAGCAAAATAAGAAAATATCTACTTCAGAAGGTTAATAACTAAAATTCTGTTCCTCCGGCTATAAAATAGTCAAATCAGTTAAACTAAAATCAACCCTGCATATACTGTTTGACTTCCTCATGTTACAGCAATAAGGAATACAATGGCTCTCAGAAATTATTATTAAACAGTGTTCCAACTCAGAGTAAGTATCTAACGTGCCCTACATGACAGGCAGCTGAATTTTCAAAACTCGTTACCAGGAGATGCTTACATTAGCATAACCTGAGTGGGAGGTTTTATGGATAGAAATTATATATTTCTATAGCAATAACAAAGACATTATTTTGGCTGCCCCAAGACCAACACATTTTCTTGAACAATTTTTTAATGTTATTCAGTAATATCCATATACAAGGGCAAGATATAATCAGAAGTCTGTCTACAAATTGGTGTTTCCTGTGTATCTGGAGTACCACTTTAGGAATGGTAAACTGCATTTCTTCGTGATCTTAAAGCCAACACCTTTTATACAAGTGCACCCATGTGAACATGAGTACTACAAATCCCTTGTTCAACAACAGAAAAAGAAGAGTGCAAGTTACTCAAAGGCAAGCTAACAGTTTGCTCCAGCTTTAGAGGGCACAAATTTCAACTATCACTTAAAAAAAAAGTTACTTAAATTCAGATCTTAGCTTACAAGGGAATAAATATTCATACATCCCATTTATTTTGAGATACATTTAGAGAATTAAAAGATAGTCTAATGCCACATGATGTAAACAGCAAAGAAGCTGTATTTGTTTCAAGAGATTAGGTAGAAAAACAAAAACCATGCCCAGCAGTGGTTTACCTCAATTCACCTCATTTTGCTCATATTTGCATATATATTTTTTTTTGAGGCAAAAACTTTCCTCAAGCAGAGAAAATCTTTAGCAAGTGTTTTACTAGTTTCTACTTTTCACTGAGAAAAGACTGGGGGGAAAAATGACCCTGTCAAACAGGACCACTGTAGCATCAGGTCTATTCAACAAAAACCTCTTTGCTCCTAAGTAAAGATTTTAATTGGGGGTTTAGAATTGCTCCTAGTACTGCACAGAGCACTTAGGGAACAAAAATGGAAAACAAAGCGCTGAATGCCTGTGTAAGGTCTTGCACTATACTACATATACTATTAAATACAGGTGGTCAATTTTTATAATTTTAACTGTGCTACAGGAAATCATATACCCATACTTAGCCATAAATCTG
Organism: Campylorhamphus procurvoides; assembly: GCA_013396655.1. Taxonomy (NCBI): domain Eukaryota; kingdom Metazoa; phylum Chordata; class Aves; order Passeriformes; family Dendrocolaptidae; genus Campylorhamphus; species Campylorhamphus procurvoides. Next base: position 2,180,010 of record WBMV01001825.1, on the reverse strand, counting down.
TCAAACTCACCAAGATTCCAGAAGGAACCTTTTCATGGGCAGCAACATCACTTCTATTGGAGTCATCTTCAAAAACATCCTTTTCTGAGAAATGCATCTCAGAAACAGGAAACTAATTTTCCACAATACAGGTAAATGAAAAAATTACAGCCATAACAGAATGTTGTAGCAGCATTTCTTCTCCTTCCATAGAAGCAGAATAATTATGTTAATCTTCTAGTCTCTTAGAGAAAACTGCTTGGTATACTTTCCCACGCAGTAGTATGATTAAAAAGGAAGTGCTTCTTTAAGAAACCTCACTTAGAAACTCCCTCGCCAATAGGCTTTGCTTGAAGTGTCACAGCCCCCTTGCATGTTCTGAGATAAGTAATAACATGGGCAGACTTTGCCATATGTTTGCACTGATAGGTAATGATCATGGTTTACATCACATCACGTGACTTCAACTGAAGCTCCCACGAAAACAGGGATTTAGTTAATGATTCTTAAGCAAAGTCTACAATAGTTCACTTGGAGACTTTTCACCCACCCACTGCTGCAACTTCTACCACTGGTAGGAGCATTCAAAGTCCTAGTTCAGCCTGTGCACACTGAATTCAAGACCACCTGCTGCCACCCCATGTGCTGCTCCCTCTGCTGATGGCATCACTGCAGTAGCCAGTCAAGTTTCATACAACATAGTTGATGACATTTCAGGCTGTGGTATTTGTGGGCTGTTTCCCCCCCTTTTTGAAACTGCATTATAATAGCAAAGAGACAATTGACCTCGGATCAAGTTAATGCTTAGCCATAAAAATCCAATGCACACCAAAATAAACATTTTTTTCCTGTAGAAATTTTCTTGAATTAATGTAATATATTAATTTGAGCCTGTGGACAATACATACAAACTTTTTGAATAACTAGCTCCATGACTGAGAATAAGAATTAATTTTTGATCTGAGGACTTCTGAAATGCCATTAGTTCTCTAAATAATACAATGGACAGCTGAAGAAACTGACGAAGAGTAGTAGTATAAGAAAACAATTCTGTCCATGAATGGGAGAGACATTCTCTGAGGGCCATTAATATCCCCTCAACATAGGCACATTTTCATTACCCTAAACCCATGTATCTCCTTCCCATCCCCACAGGGCTACTGAGTGTCTGCTCAGCACACTGCAGAGGACGGCCTCTTGAACTACAAGATAAAAAAATAATCTAGGACTCTATTACTACCTCCACTATGTCCTTCTCTAAGTAAATTTATGTATTAGACTCTGATGCAAGGACAATGAATCCCATTATTGAATGCAACCTAAAGGCTTGTAGGTTTCCAAAATAATTCACAAACTACACTCAAAGCCAAAACTAAATGAGATTTGATGACAAACTCCTAAACTGAGTCCTGGGATTGCTGCGTCTGCAGTAAGCTACTACATCTCTGGGCCCTTCACCATGCATTGAGAAAGTTTGTATTTAACAAGGCTCTTCACAGGAAAAGCTGCTGGTTTGTCAGCAAACATGACAAGTATTTTCATAGGATATTAAGAATTAGTAGACACACTCAAATTTCCCCTATATGTTCATCACGGCCTTATCACGTGTACTCCATTAAAATACAGCATAAAACACACAGTTACAGGCAGAATGGAAACCAGATTTGTAAGCCAGTGCTTCTTTTCAAACACTTTTCACTTAGCTTTATGCTGGACGTTTTTTGTTTACAGTTTTCTGTGATATCTATAAATTTCCGTATTTTTCAGTATTTCAGACTGACATTTTCTTCAAAGCTTCTAAATGTGTCTTAGAAAATAGACTTTCTACAATACAGTGAAAAAACACGGTCACTGCAGTAAGGCAAGTTTTAGGCAGGTAATAAGCTTTGCACATGTAGTTAGTCTCCTTCTCTTTTATTTCTCAATATTAATAAGGTAAGTAAAATATAATTCCGGCTGAGTAAGTTTAAGCATTATGTTATTTACTTACAATTCGCACAGGAAAATTAGCTTCAGTTTTAAAAAGCAAATACCTCAAATTTGGAAGTCTTAAAAGCAATGTTTTCCATGCAGCCTTAATGAAACTTGTTGATGTACATAGATTTTACTGTGGTTTAGTCTCAGAAAGCACATGGGAGTTTTTTCACTAGCCTCACGAAAGTTAGTGCTGCTGACAAGGATCATTCACCATCCTATGGACTTTTTTTGATCTGCTCTTTATGAATTTACATATCTTATCCTGTTGCTCATTAGTCAAAATCCCAGATGGGAAATATGACTCTATTTTTAAAATGTACTTTTCTATAGTAACCGTCATAATATATTTGATTGCATTTTATTTAGTTTTACAGCACCTTGGAGTATTTTTTTCAACTATGCAATGGACAATTCAGGCCAGATTAGGAATTAAAAATACAGGGGAGGTTAGCACAGTTAGAACTTGATTTTTCATATTTTCCCTCCCTTTTTACCTCCTTGTATATTCAAAACATTGTTTCAATAGGTTACATTTGTAGTTGCAAATCAGATTTACATATCCGAGATGCTCATTAAAAAGAAAAATTAAAAAGTGTCTGATTGCCTATGAAAACTACATTTTAGCGATTTGATTCTACTGTATAGGACTTGCAGAACAAGTGTTGCCAGAAAACAGCTACAGGACACTTCCCCATACAAGACTTTTGTCAGTGCATGTCATTCTGGAAGGAAGGAAGCAGCAGAAATTCTAAAGACACAAGCTTCTATCAGCACACAATCCCAATTCAGAGATCTGAAAAAATATGCCAAGACAAGTGAATGAACCAAATCCTGCTCTAGTTAACATATCCTAATAGATAGGGTAAGTATAGGACAACCTTTGTTAATGTTCCAATTGTCTTCTTTGCCCCATCCTGTCCCACATACTTTTACTTATTATCAACCAAGACTTAAGCACCATGGTTCTCAATGCCAGGATGGGGTGTGGCAGTTCTCACTCTTGCACCTCATCCTGAAATTGGAAAAGGTCCTTCCTCCCCCTTCTCATCTCTGATCCCAAAATTCCACCACACTTTTTTATTTTCATGCACATTTATTTTGCCTATAGAGTGCAGACAAAGGGGAGGAGTTTCCAACTCTCCTATATAAATTAAAAACATTTTCCTGCACACAAGTTCTTGATCCTAGCCCTGATGTGAAGGATCTGCTTAGTGAAACTGGCAATAAAGCTCTGTTCATTCCAGATTGTGCTAAAACACATTCAATACAACATCTCTGATACTTTTAAGTGAAAAAATCTATCCATTCTCCATATGCACTTTTAAACACAGTTCAAAGGTTAATAACTTTACTAAAATAAAATAAAACTTAGACATGAATAACAGAAGACCATCTGCTTCAGATCCCTTCTGAAAGGGATTCAAGAATTTTTCTAAGAGAAGACAGCTAGACTTTTTCCTGCAGTGGAATGGAAACATACCAAGTGTAACTTCCTATTAAAAAAAAAGTGAATTTACTTGTTAAAATGTTCCACATAAAAGCTGAAGGGAGCTAAAATGTAACTTGGAAAGAAATTTTCCAGGTTAGCAAATTACATGCAACTAAAAGTGAAACTCTGCTCAATAATGTTGAAAAACACTAATATGCAGTCTTGCCTGTTTTTACCTGCAACTCCCAGCTTTACAAAAAATAATAAAAATAATGAAAAAGCCCTATCACAAGTGATAATAGCATGGGACAAGAATCCAAGCCGTTAATAGATGTTGTAGAAATATTAGTGATACAAAAGCGATGTACTGTTCACTAAACTGGTGGTTAAAAAAGAATAAAATCAAATGACTAGTTTTCCACTGCTGATACAAGATGGTAAATTCAATACCTTCAACATCTCCTGTCAGGTGAAATCAGGAACCATTAAAAATCAAAGTATTTTTCAGTGCAACTTAAGTACTTTTTATCACCAGGAAAAGAAAAAAGATAGCAAGAAAGGAAATCCGCAGCTTATTTGCAGCTGGCCCTTTCATAATGTCTCAACAGTCATATCTGTATTATCTACCATGACTCATCTGATTTCAATGTTATGGTATCTGTCCTTACATTAATTTGAGTATTTTCTCTTTTTTTCAGTTACCTTTTTCTCCTGTTTACAAAGGAACATTGGTGAAGACAAAGAATACTTTCAGAGTTGACAAATTGAGTTCTACTGTTAAAATTATCAGTTCAATCAGACACTTAGGTTATAAGGACACAAAACATTCTTATGCATGTGAAGGTCTTGACTCCTTTCAAGGTACTGAAAAAAGTAGCTGGCTAATCCAAGAGTGCAGCCCTTTGGAATCTGTACAGGCATATCCCACACCAGCACCTGCCACACTTGGATGGATGTATTTCCAGCAATACAGACTCTTCTACAGCCACACCATCCTTGGCTGAACTTATTTTCAGACACAGAAGCCAATGTTTCTGAACAGAAATTCCATCAATCTCATTTTTGCATGAGTTGAAAAAGCAGGTGAAGCTTTTCCTGTATGTTTCTAGAAAGCACTAAACATTTCCCTAATGACCAATCCCTTGTCTGTTTTCTTGATTTAACAAGGTTTCTTTACCGATCTACTTCAGGTGTATTTGTATTTTCTTGAAACCTTCTAGGATTTAGAAATTGATGCAAAAGAACATAGCCATACATGCACTCAGGAAATATATCCTGATCTATTAGTGGTGAATAATTTGGTTACATTTAGAATGGATACACGAATATTAAGATTTGGGACTTGAACATATCTTCAGGTTGACCAGAAGTAACAGAAATAATACTTATTCTGAGAAATACATATATAGAATATCCAAAAAGTTCTAAATATAGTGTATATAAACAAGAAACCTTTTTCTCGATAGATTCTCCATATTGTTGAACTGATGCACATATACCAAAATACAACAACATCCCTAAATTTAATTTGTATAAGAGACTGGGCTGTATTATTAATAAATTGGGAAAATCCCCTAGTATTACAGAATTCCCATGCAAAAATATTTATGTGAGATGTCAGGAATAGAAAAATTAAATATAGCTGAGCAAAGTGGCATATGCTTACTCTTTCACCAAACCCAATCCACCTATATTATTGAGTTGTAATGACCACAGAGATCACATCTGTCTGAAGGCTCTGTTCACCCCTAGCACACAACAGTGTGTCTGCACTGTCTATACAGGACATGGCAAACCTGTAAAGTGGCCTCACAGATTTCCTGTGTGTCTTTACAGGCACACTTTTTCATTTGGGGAATGAATGCCTTAAAACCACCACTAAGTAATCTTTTTTTCTTTAAACCATTAAATTTCAGTTCACATCACAAATCAAATTCCAAGTTAGCCAAGTGAGAGTCAATTATTTCCATTTCTAATGGAATCTGAGCTACAATTCCATATGGGAAGCATTTATTTGAATGAATCCTTTAGGCGTTTCCTTTAAAAGGCCTTTCATAACCATCAATTCAGAAGTACATTTCCTAAGGAGACAGTTATGCAGTCTAAAAAAAGACAAGTAAACCTACAGACACCACCTAAGACCAGCTTAGCATGTGCTGGCTTCAGCCACAAGACCATCACAAAAATGTCACCTGGTACAATGGAGACTTTTCTGTTATTACTTCACGTATTCACATTTCCAGTATTGAATTTAAGCACTTTGGATAAAGAAATGGGCCAGTTCCTCGGCTAAAAATCTTATGTATTCACTCAATGCCTACAAAAGCAATGAAGAAGCAACCCTTGGTTTTGGGAAAATGACTGACTCGGGACAACTTCTGACAGCTAATATCACATTAGTGCAAAGCTGAAACAAACCAATAAAAAGGAAGAGTTAACTAGGAAGGGGAAGCTAGCAGCCTTTATTTGAAAATTCCTTTGAAATATAAATACAAGGTTAAAATAAAATCCCCCAAAAGTGTGCTTAAGCTTCACCTTTAAGCACAAAGACAACCTGGCTTGATTTAGCATGACAGTTTCATATTAAATCAGTCTGCCTGCCTAAACTGAAATGCAAGCTCTAATGTAACAAGCTGGGTGAAAGCAGCTAGGCAGATTAAACTCATTTTTAAGTGAAACATTTTTCCAAAAGCAACAACAGTTTTACTATGCTTTGATTGATAATTGCATGTAGAATAAAAAAAACCCTCTGCTTACCTATATAACAGTGAGATATTTCCAGAGATGACATCTTTGTGTTACTGTAGAACCTTACATTGTAACTTCCACAAGACCAAAGGTTCATAGAGAAAGTACTCCTGATCAGCACTGCATTGGGATAAGAGTATGCTACTATGCTATGTTCTCAGAATGTGCCCAGTAAGGGATGAAGACATCTAATCTCAACACTTTGGACTTGAATTTGATCATAAGCATATCACCCACTGTTTTGTGTAAGCCTGAAAGCTTTTTCACTACAGGTATCTGTAACATACAGCACTGAATCTCACACCAGAAGGCGTCCTTTCATCCCTCTTCAGACAGTTACATATAACATAATGTTAGTTCATTATATAAACAATGATTAAAAGTTAGCTTTGGTTTATATATGAAGTATTTTACAAAAAAACCCTAACAACACAACACCTTATTTTTCAGAAATTGTAACTTAAGCACAGAGATTCTACGATCACAGACTGTAAGAAACTGTGTTTCCCTTTACGCTGTGATCCTGCACTTAATATGCGAGACTGGGAAAACAGAAAATTGTGATCCAGAGTATGAACCATGTGAGCATGTTATAGGAAGAGTGAAACAAATGCAACTAATTTAGCCTCTAACTTTGACAGAGGTTCCCAATGTAGCTTTGAAAAAAATCCTTTCAGCTTCATCTGCTCCAGATTCCAAGTTGTCCAAGTCATAAAACATGTAATCCAAAAAAGGGCTGCTCGGGGCCTCAAGATACATAAGGAGGTGACAAGTGTAGTAAGTGCAGTTCAGATTTCCCCATAATTGATCAAGACTTTACACTGCTGGAAGGAAATCCTGGAAGTAGTGGGAAAAGACAAAAAGTTCTCCGCGCTGAGAAACTGAAACATTTTATGTGGATGTCTTTCAAGTAAACAATAACAAAAAACTACATTTCTTTTATAACAAACCTAAACTTTAATTGCCAAGAATAAGATAAAGTACAAACACCAAAGGCCACTAAAAAACCCAAACATTTTGGTATGTTTGACTGAAAAGCTAGGCTACAAGCTTAAAAATCAATATTGTAACTGCTGATGACAGCCATTCAGCACTATCTAGTTACTTCTACTGCAATTAAGAATAATACCAGACAATACAGCATTTCAGTCAAAGTTCATGAGATCCCGAGTTCATTTAGAAACTTTTTAACTTTAGACTATCAGTTTAATATTCTATTACATAATAGTAATATGTTTTTATGGAGCACCTCACACATCATTCCTTCACACCACACATGTAAAGAGATCTTCCTTGATTTTTGTAATAGATGGCAGAACTATTTACATTCCTTTATGTTCTGGGATGCAAGGAAACTATAGTAGGGACTAGGAGAGAAGGCAGAACCCTGGCTGGAGCTAGCTGCCTAGTATGCATTCAAAAACTGGCTACGCATCTAGAATGACTGATATGCACACACTGTTATAATACAAAGTGAAGGCATTTTGAGACTTAGGACTTTTCAATACAACTAATGAATACCTGCACACTCTTAAAATGTATGTAACACTATAAATTTTTTCGTATTTTGAAACATTCGACAGTCAGTATGCAAAATTGTACTGGGAAACGCTAATAAAAAGTATAAAAACCCAGAACCAACCCATCAAAGAAAACAAAACAAAAAACCAGTCAACGAACCAAACAAAAAAAAGCAAACAAAAAACCCCCAAGGACCTGTACTTCAATGATTCTTGTGGGTCCCTCAACTTGGGATATTCTATGATTCTACAGACTAGGTTCTGTAGGACTGTCTATGATCTCTGACAGTATCCTAAATAACACCATATACTATTATAGGATGCGGCTAACAAGCTCTCTTTTTCGTAACAATAATGGAATTTTTGGTTGGGGGGAGGAGGGGAAGTAACCAGATGACGTGCACATACAAAGCACACAACACAGGTATATTTATGACATCATTCTGCTGGATGAAAACACACAGGTTTAAACGGCATACTGCCTTGGTCCCTTAAAAATCACTGATGCCTGCTACACGCGTGGCTCCGTAACCTCTTAAGAAAAACGCAGTTCACGCAAATTAAACCAGACGTACACTTGGGGAAAACCCAAATACATACACACACACACACACAGAAAAAAAAAAAAAAAAAGAAGTGCAGGCAGCGTAGTCCCACTTCAGACTGCCCAGAGCAGCGCGGCCAAATAGGAAGAGCAGGGGCGGCTCGCCCTGCAGGAGTTCACACCCCGAGCGGAGGCAATGCCCTCAGAAAGGCATCCCCCTGCGGAGGGGAAGGCGCCGGGCCGGCAGGGCAGGGTAAGGGCAAGGTAAGGGCAGGGTAAGGGCAGCCCGGTGTGCCAGAGTGGCAGTGCCGGACACACCGGCATTCCCGAGCGCTCCCGCCGCGGCTCCCGTGGCACGGCAGCAGCCCCCGCCTCCGGCCGGCCAGGGNCCCGGGACACACGTGACCTCGGCGAGGCGCGTGGCCCGCGCGCGCGTGCGCGGCGGGCGCGGCCCCGGGAAGCGCGTACCCTATCCCGGCACCCCATCCCGGCATCGCATTCCCGTCAACCCTTCCCCGCACCTTATCCCGTCACCCCATCCTGGCACCGCATTCCCGGCACCCCATCCCCGCACCCCATCCCGGCACCCCATCCCCGCGGGCAGGCCCTCTCGGGAGCCGCGGTGTGAGCCGGGGCGCTGGGCTAACACCTCCGAACAGCGGGGACTCGGGAAAGAAAGGCAGCCCTCATGGTGTTTGCTGCTTCATACCTCTGTCACTGCATCCTTCTCCTGAAAGTTGCTGGTCTATGCACAGGAGGATGGAAAATACGTTTCATAGATACATATATATGTGTGTGTGTGTCTGTGTTTTATACATGTATACATATATAGAGAGATATACCATAGTATCTCTGTACCTATACACCATACTCTGAAGCTGTGCCTTAGTCTCAAGCTGCTCCAGGGGAGGATTTAGGCTGGCCATTAGAAGGAATTCCCTCACAGAAGGGGTGACTGGACACTGGGATGGGCTGCCCAGGCAGGTGGTGGAGTGGGGTGACTGGACACTGGGATGGGCTGCCCAGGCAGGTGGTGGAGTCACTGTCCTGGAGGTGTTTAAGGAAAGGCTGGACATGGCACTCAGTGCCACGCTGTAGTTGACATGGTGGTGTTCCATCATAGGTTGGACTCAATCTCGGAGGTCTTTTCCAACCTAATTGAATGTATGATTGCATAACATTTATTTGTTTAGTAAGGAAACTGTAGACTTGCAAAATCAGAACATGTCCAGTAGGCCGTGAATGCATGTCAGGCCAGCAGCTTAATTTGCCCCTTGCTTCTGTGATTCACAGCTGCTTTGCTGAAGTTGGCTTGGTTGTGTGTTATTATTCACCTTGAGTCATGCTATTGCTCAGAGGCCCCTGATGATACTGAGACATAATATGCACTAAAACAGGATAATATTCTAGCCCCAAACAATTTGAAGTATAAAAATGGGAAAGGAAAAGGAGAAGTAGCAGAATTGAAAACACAATTTGGCTTTCACGAAAGTGAATTAAGTGTTTTATCACTGCCCATGTTACTTCTTTATTTTACTCTGCTTTTATTTGTCTACCAACTGCTTTCTCATCCACCAATCTGTTGACAAGAGTTTTGTTAAAAGCTGGCTTTACCCCACTTGATGTTAAAGCCATTTTAGCCTCTCACAAAGGTTTTATGTGGTGGACGCATGGTAAGAAATCAGTCTGCTCAATAGAATATTCAGTGCAGCTCACAAAAAGACATGCTAGTAGACAAAGTAATATATAGACAAAATTTATTATGATAGTGCACCTATCTTTTAAAAGATCCATGGCAATCTTTTTTTTTTTTTTTTTACCAGTCCTACAGAGAGATAAGATCTGTTTATTCACCTGTACCTCCTGGGACAAGATTATAGCCTAAAAGATTATAGCCACTGAGTTTGCTTATTTGCAGATAATGTATTTAAACCCCTTTGAGCATGGAGCTAAAACAAATCTATCCCTGCATAACATACAGGCTGGATTTTTGAAGAAAGCAGTTCATGGAAGAAGACACAAGCACAGAATTACATGGATAGGGTAACTATATTATACATATATAAAAAGGAAGGTCAGATTTCATGCCTGCGCATTTTGATGATGTTATTGTCATGTCAGAAATTCTGAGTCAATCTTGGAACACTTTCCAGGACTTAGGATACATGGAAGCAACAAAGACTAATGGAGCAATTTTCCACCCTTCAGTGCAACCATTTTTCAGCTGTAGCAGTTTTCTGAAGAGGCCTCCTGTTTGAGTATAGCATTGCAATAATAATTACCTAGTCACATTAGCATAACATCTGTCACAAATACACAGTCTGTGCTACAGATCATTTCCCTGCTTTGCAGAGTTCCTTATTTGCCATCTTAGTTGCTTCATTTGTGAGCAATCGCTCAAACAGAATATTTTCATTTGTGTTTCCATGATCTTATTTTTGCTGGTCATAACAGCACATGGGTTTTTTTGGGTGAGGGGATTCTTCTTTTCAACACCAGACAGCCTTGTTTGCAGGGTAATAAGAAACAGGGGCTAAATCTGTCATATGTTCTCAAATATCAACATTAAGCTAAATTCTATTATAAAAATAAACCGCAAAAACCTTTACTTGAAAAGGGGTAACAAATGGGTAAGTCATATTTTTCTACTTCAAACCTGGAATAGGTACTCTGATTAAAGAGCATTTATTTGAAAACACAGTGGTTTCCCTCTAGGTAACATTTACCATTCCAAAATTGTCATCTCCAGACAAACAAGACTACAGAAGTAGACATCCCTCTGTATTCTCCTTTTGTACTCTTTACTCTTTTATACTTACACATAGAAGATTACAGTCAGGCTATAAAATGACCTGCATTTTCCATACATATATCTATCAAATGAGGTTTGTTTCCCTTCTGATTGTGTGGAGTACACACTGTAGTGATATAGATGGGATCTCTCTCTACAATTATGCATGATTTGTGATCCTTGTTGAACCATAACTCACTAGTGGTTTACCAGGGCCTCCAGGCCACAGGTAACCTGCCATCTCATTTATGTTTATTTGCCTTTTCACCACAAATGTCACTATTGCTTTCCCCATCAGGGACAGGGAAGGGTGTGATGAAAGCAACTGCTTACTGGTTTGGTGTTTTTGGTGGAGAGGAATCAATTTGAAAGTGTGTTATGTAAATCAGTGGCTCTCTGGCTTTCCAGCTGCCAGATCATGTCTAGCAGCAGTGTGTGAAAGAGGTAGCCCACTTAGGGCTAGGCAAGGAATGATGAAAGGTCTCCAATACAGTGCCAGGGGTAAATCACAGCTCTGGGAGGATGTGCTCGGCATGGCTTTGATGAAGTCTCAGAAAATTTGTGGTTCTGCAGATATTAGAGAGCTGTGGGTATGGAGATGTAGCACTAGTCCCCAGTGCACAACACCCAGGAACACTGTCTGGAGGCATCATTTATTCCATACCCACCAGGATATCCATTTTTTTTTCTTTAATATTGTTTAGATTCTTACATCTTATTCTGTAAACATGTGAGACTCCTTATCTCTGCATCTTAGTCGCAACTAACATCCCTCAAGAATATTTTCAGTAACTTCTCTGAGATCAGAATGACATTATGACAGGATGTTTCAATTTAGTTTAGTTTAGCTTTTTAATTCCATTTAACAGTCCAAAAAAAATGAGGAAAGTTAACAGAAGGATTCAGGGCTGTAAGGAGCTGTACCCTGAGCCACCAGTAGTCCCACAAGCTGAGGCAGTTGTGTGCAGATTTAGCGTATTTGGTTAAGCCAGCACACTCAGGTCAAGTCTCATGTGAGCAGTATTTATCCATTCTTTGTCAATCATTAGCAGGTGTTTCACAAACCCCTTTCTGATAATAGATATGATAGGATTTCAGGCCTCCTGTTAAAAAGTTCCTTATCCTTGTCAAAATCACAGCCTAATTACGTAGGAGGTTTTTATTCTGCTCCTACTAGTATGTGTGATGAAATGGTAAATGGAAATGACTGTATCAAATCAGATGGATGGTAGAAGATGCAAGATGGGGAAAGAAGGAAGAAAAGGTGTTTCATTTGAAAATTTGCAGAAGGAGATTACAGGAAGGACCTCTCACATAATGAAATGGGAAGTGAGACAAGGGGAGAAGTCCGCAGCACACTGCAGCTAAATCTAGTGCCTTCTTTCCTCTCCATCGGTCTCAGCCCTTCACCATCTCTCTCACAGGACCTTCATCTTTAGAAGCCTTTGTGGAACGGAGCAGTTTTCTCTAACATTTTTCTCTTTACAGCTTTTGGTGCGCTTTTCCCCATCCAACATTTTTCTTCAATTACTAAAACTTACTGCCATTTTAGCAAGACAAAACACCCCAAACAAACTCATGTGGAAATATTTGTTGCAGGTGTCTATCTGGTCAGTGTAAGTGCAGATTAAATGTTGTCATTCAAGATCCAGAGCACAAGTCCACCCTATGATAGTTTAAGGATAATCTCATTTTGCAACTAGGTGCCTCAGAGATTATGTCTTAATGTATTACCAAATTATGGTTATCAGTCTCAAACCGCAGACAGATCTCCCTCAATAATTGGCTAACAAATCCAGAACTAATTCTCAGAAGAACCCAGGGACAGCTGGAATCACAATGTCTTCACTACAGTGGAAGGCAAAACTTATTTTTTCTTCTTCTTTAATCTTCAAAAATCACTCTTTGTGCTTTTGGAAGGTGATTAGATAATATAGCCTATTGCAACACTTTCCCATACCATTAAATACAGTTGTTATTAAACAAGAACATGAATTTATTAAACAGTTATAAATTTTAATATAAAGAGTAATGTGTGCTGAAATGGAAAGTGTAGGTGAGAAATATGATAATAACCAGAAGTGGCACTTCAGTTAAACATTGCAACCAGTGCCTGAGTTTAAATGTAGTCAGATGATTCTGTGTGTTTAGTAGGAGATTCTGTTGCTACAGAAATAATTTGCATTCTATCGTTATGTAATGTACAGAGACTGAAACAGTTTTTCATACTTATAATGGAGAATACAAATCATACATTTAAAATGCAAGGAAGAAATTATTCAACCATGGTAACAAATTAAGCTTCAGTATATTCAACAATTCTGTTAATATTAATTTTGAACATTTTGTTATACATTTGTGAACAGCTACAGCTTACATAATCAAAACAAAGAAAGGGGAAGTGTTTAATCTTTGATATGCTTATCTTATTACTATGCATAAGAACACTATGCTTGTAGATAGCAAATAGATTCTCACAGAACAATACAGATGTGAGTCCATTTCCAGCTTTCTGAGGAACCATCCAAATTTAACAAAGAACCCCCCAAACTCTAGTGTATTTTATTTTGATTTTTTAAGGTATTTCCAGAAGTTTTAATTGAAATATCAGGAAAACAGTGCTTTTCCTTTCAGCAAAAAGCCACGACCTGATTCTGCTACAATGACACAAAAGAGAGATCTGCCATTGGCTTCAGGTGAGCAAAATGGGCTTTGCAATCTGAGATTTGGGACATTTTTAGAACATTCTTTTGAGATCTAGCTTGATTTCTATTAAAACTAATGAAAAGACCCCTGTGGCATTTTGCAGGAATTGGATCAGGCTCTCAGTGGTACAGCCTGTTCTATATATAACTTAGACACTGCCGTAAGTGTCTGTGGGAGACAAGCTCCCAACCCAAAGGAGCTGTAAGAGGTAATGGATTTTTAGAGACATGAGGCAGGTTGAAATAATTGCCATGGCAAAACAGAGTTGTGTGAAACAACCTGCAGCTTTGTACTGCTCTTGAAAGGCCAGACTCTGTAACTCTGGCAGCGTGATGGAATTGCATATCTGTAGATATTTATCATTTTCCATAACAGTGGCATGAGAAATTACATGTATTTGGGTTCTCATTCTAAGTCTCCTACCATAGAAATGCTCCTTACTGCATTTCTCTGTGGGACCTATGCTTATGTCATTCACTGCTGTGCTATAACATACAGATGGGTAGAACAAGATGTGATGTAGAACTGAATCAAGTGCTGTGTGTCAAACAGTACCTAAATCTAGTAGGATGATTTTAGTTGCAGTTCAGTCTGTATTTAAGTTTCTCCTCCCACCATTTTAAGTAGCAGTCAGTATTTTGATTTTTTTCTCTGTTGCATCATACATCCTTCTGTCACTTACTGTGGACCATTCAAGTTACTTAAATCCTTTACATTGTTTACAGGGATGTTATTACTCTAATTGCCTACATATATATGTGTTCTATCCAGTATTCCATCCAGTATGAATATTTCTGTTGGGTTTAAAAAGAGTTGAATAGAATCCTACTGGAATTCTACTAGAAGGAAATGGATTTCTTTCCATCAGACAAACCAGTGTCTTGACTTTTATGCATTTACATGCTATTGGGATTCTTTGCTTTATTATGCTAACAGTTGGATTAGGATGGATTAGAAACTGGTATTTCTCATGGTTTCGGTATTTCTGCATTTGTCATAGATTCAACACCTAAAAATACCTGTGGAATTCAGTAATTTTTCATCAATAATCCATCTGGAAAAAGACAATACAATATGATTGAGCCTTCTAAGAGTTGAAATCAGTAAGAATATTTTCCTTGTAATTAAAATATCTTATTTACATTTCTTATGTTTAATAATTTCTGGTCACTTTAAAGTTGAACTCAGCCTGCATAGTAACAAAACAAATTCTGACATTTATTTTTATTGGTTTATTTTTTCAGCTTCTTCTTCCGTAGTATCTAAGCATCTCCAAATGAGTCATATTTTCCTATATCCTCAATACATAAACATGTGAATGAGCACAGTAATGAGTGTGAATGAGCACAGCAGAGATTCTTGGCTTGTATTTATTCCTTACTTACATGGACCATGAAGCTACACTCCCTTGTAAGAAACAAGTGGGTCTGATGTTAGGGCATGCAAGAAGGGGAAGGGTTGGGCTGAGTCACTGAGGGGAAGAAGGACAGTGGGTTTAGAAAAAAATTGAGTGCTGTAGCAAAAAGTGTGGAGGGAAATGAACATGTGGGGCAGCTCATACTTTATGGGTTAATGCCATATCCACAGTAACTCAACAAGGTCTTAAGGGAATTAATGAAGTGGAGAGTGTGCATGAAAGAAACTTGGATCAATAGAAATAGACTTATGGCCCCCCTGCATCCACAGGAGATGGTTCTGTTTCCAAAGATCTTCCACTGTGGCCAAACTGGTCATGGTGAAAAGCAGAGGCATTATAAGGAGTCTATGTATCATTTCCTTGAAAAAGTACATAGTGTCTGCCTCACACTGTGACAACCTAGAAATATCAATTAACAAATCCACAAAACTGATACCAACATTGTTTTACAGAGTAGCAAATATGTAAGTTCTGGATAGTTTGCTCTAATGAACTTTACTTATCATGTACGTTTTTCAGTAATTAAAATCACATTGTCAGTACATAAATCATTATTCAGGTACTTAGAAATTCCTGAAGTATAATTACCTGATGCTGAGACGTAAGTGCCCATCTACTATGCATTTAAAGCTAGGAAGTATTAAAAATGTTACAAAAAAGCCCACTAATAAACTTATGTGTTAAAATATTATTGCTAGTATACCACTCATGAAATCTCAGCTTGAATTTATTACGCAGTTCATGACAAGATCATGCTCTTTCATTCAAGTTCAGTGGGGTTTACTCAAGGCTGGTTTTCCCACTGGTTTCTTTCCCTGCCTGTCCAGGATTTCTGTGGGCTGAGGAACCATTTCTGCTACTCCTGCCTTTCCATCAGTCTTCTTTGCTGCTCCCTGGTTGCTTTTTGAATCCTTTTCTGTTTCCACAAGAGGGATTTCATTTGGATGAGGTGTCTCTTCTGTAGCAAACATTTCTTCTACGTGTGGCTTAATAAAATCTGATTTAGGAGAAGTAATGAAATTTCCCATTTATTTACTGTGCTCAGCAACAGTTCTAACACATCCCTTATGACCTTACAATGTTCTTTTCCTCTTCCCATACCCATATAAGGAGATTCAAAATCACAAATAATGTTACTACTTTTTATGGCACCAAAAGCAAGCTCAAGTCTTTGTGGTCTCTAATTGAAATGTTTATGAGGTAGATCCTGCAAAACATTTGCAGATGTAAATAATTGTTTCCCATTTTAGTCACCTAATTTACAGGACTGCCCAGAAATGTCTACCCACACCAGTCAGGCAAGAGAGGAAAGAAGTGCAGTAAAATACTTGTTCTTGCCTTAGGAGCAGAAAGGGGATTGTATGAGAGTATAAAATGTTCTGTCAGCAATGATATAAAATGTATACACCCTGTATACAAAGGAAAAATACTTAGGCAAAACTATGTAAAACATGCCCTGATAATCTTTGAATTTAAGACTCATTTGGAGGTAAAATGTTCTACATGAGGAAGTTGTAATTGTGAAGAATAAATCAATGTCCAAATACAGTTATATAGTAAGTCTAAAAGAACAGTAAAAAATCTGTAATATATAAGAATTCTGAATCGCCAGAGAGCTTTTAATTTTCCACCCTTCCTCTAAATTGGAGAAAAAATGGTTACTTACAATTCCAACTTTACCATTCAAAATGGACATAAAGCTAAAAGGGTATAATTGATTAACGTCAAATAGTGGCTCTACAATCAGGGTTTACTCAAACACTTAGGCATTTAGGGTCTCTTAATCAGCAGGACCTATTTTTTTGAGTGAAGTGTCAAAGGTCCAGCTGCTGAAATGAGTCTCACTTTGGAAAATAACACTGTCTGTGTATGTATACATGATTGCAAAGTCTTTCTTCTACATTCAGAAATATACAAGTATTTATTATGACTTAAAAAACTTTAATCATCCAAGTGAGTGAAGGTGAGAAGTCACAGTGGAAGTAGGAAAGGTGATTTAAATATGTTGATTTAAAGCTTTTTTGCTGAGGTTTAACCTGGGAATTCATGTTTTGCATCTGTTGTTAAGAGCGTATGTACTGTAAACTTGATTGATTGGGACCTATGAAATATTGATTGGCACAGAGTATTAACATAATGTTTAACAATTTTTTCGTTAAAATGGAAGACCACAAAGGTGAAAGCACTCTTACCTTTCTTTTCCCCTTCCTTCCGTTTGCTTGTCATTGTTTTTTTCTTTTTAGATACAGTTTTATTATTTTGATTGTGTCCTTGGACTGTGTCAATCTGCCCTGACACAGGCATCACAATCACCTGAAGCAAAGCAAGAGCAAAAAGTGCACAAGCAAGAAATGTGGATACATCACAAATTCAGTCTGAAACCACCATAAGTGAATCCCTGGCAGCAGCATGTTTCGAAGCAGCTATTATCCTAATTTTCAGGGACACATACATCTGCCAAAGCAAGAATCCAGCCTGTTATCTGGGAGGTGACCCACTTGTATTCCCTGGCAGTTCTGCCAAAAGGAGGGAGGCAAGAGGACAGATTTTTTTTAAATAAAGTAGTAGAAATAAACTGCTGCCAAAATGCAATTTTTGTTAAAAATATGCTAATACTAAGTAATAAACATCAGTTATCAGTTACTGCAAAGAGCAAGTCATATTCTAGTTCTTGCCCTGGAGGATGGAAATGCTGTGGCACTGTTGGGTTTAAGGTATTTGTCCCGGGACAAAGATGGAGTGACCTGCATGTTGTCCTTGAATAGACTTCATGTCATGCTGAGCAAAATTATCAAATAATTTTAATATTTTTTATTTAAATTTTTATGAGTTCTTTAAACTCAGAAAACTTGCTGCATCTCAAGTTAAAGATCTTTTTATGATTATATTTTGAAATCTAAAAATTAAGCTGTGTTACTTTGTCTGATATGCAGCTGTTGTGACTAAATAGTCTGAACTTTTTTATATAACAGATTATTAATGTCCATAATGACACAAGTAAACCTTTAATTTGCAGTGATGGCATCAAGTTTGATACTGGAGTTTTAACTATTTTAGATTATAAGGCTGTGTGAACATATACACTGTTCATGTGAAACACTGAAAACCTATCATTATCTTTACTTTAGCCTTACATAATTTCATGTTAAAAATCCCTGTGATGTGAAATCTGTTCTGGAAGAAAAAAGATTTATACCAGATAAACTTAACATGTTCCTTGAAACTGGTGATACCGTTAGTACATATAGTTAGGTGCATTGTGACATGTTTTGGTAGTTTCTAAATCTGATCTAAATCTGGACTTTTATTTTTTTAAAGATTAAGATCATGATCATTAGCACTTCATAAAATCCATTAAAAAAATAAAAAATAAATATGCAAAAATAGACATTTTCACCATTGATTACTGTGTTGGATCTACTTAAAGAATTCCCTCATGCTTCCACTTCACCTTTAATGTTACCTGACAGTAAACCTCAGATGGCAAGGGATTAAGTGAGCATTAACTGTACAACACTTACTAATGGTATTCTCACAAAAATGCCAATACTGCACCAAAATGAGTCCCTGACAAACAGTACTATGTCTGCAGTCACAGAAGCCAAAAATGACAAGGGAAAGTGTGTGAAAAGTACACTCAAAGATCATGCTTATACTGAAAATATATGTTAGTTCTTTAGAGTTTGAGGTGAAGAATTGTGCTATTGTGAGACTAGTTATGAAAAGATTTGTGACATGGGACATTGCTCTCCTAATTAGCAACTGGGCTGATAATTGTTTCTGATCCTATCCTATATATATGTCATATCACATGTATATATCATATATATGTCCATCAGGATCTGTTGCTTTTCTTCAGCTAATAGTAATTAGTGGCACCAATAAATAACTGTAAAATAGCTGACATGGAGTTTTCAATCAATATAAATGTGTTCAAAGATCTGGGCAAATGTTTTTTTCTCTAAAAAACCCACAAAACTGCAACCGAACCAACCAACCAAAAAAAACCCCAAAACCCAAATAAAAAACCCAACCACATTTTTTCCTATATTCCAGTGAAGATTCTTTTTGTAGCTTTAAAAGATCTTGACAAAATACGTTATTTCTGAATCTCCAGTGTTATGTTTGGATGACATTAACAGACATCTTGGTCTAATAAGCTACTTACCTAACACCTTTAAATCACAACCCATGAGCAGGTCCATTGAAAAAGCATGAGACTACTTCTGTTCTAGAATTGGCAAAAATACCTTATAGAGTTGAGGTGGGAAGCAGTGAAGGTCTGGACAGAAAGGTGTGAAGAGATGCCATTGTGGGTTTTGTCGTGAACAGCAAAGTGAAGATTAACAGGGATCTAAAGGGAAGCTAAAGGTAATTACAGTGGTGAAAGCATTAAGACACTAAGATACTGTGCACAACTACCAGAGCCGTGACTGGTAAAACAAGACACAGTGGAACAAGCTTGTGATGGAAGAAGAGAAGTGAATTCAGTTTATTTGTGAACAGAGAAGAATTCATACATTTTTACAGACACACACACATTTTAGTATCCTGGCCTCCTAAGCCTTATTTTCATTTATGTTACAGTACTTTTACCCCATTTGGGTGGATTAAACAATATTTTGGGATGTAAATGACACCCATCTTAAGGCCTCTCTAAGTTAACACAGCAATACAAGGTGGCCTTAACATAGACAAAAAACAGCACTAATTTCTCCACAATCTAACACATTCCATCTATGCTACTTTACCAAAGCTGGAACAAATCCTAACTGCTGCCCTTCCATCTACCTCATCAGTTTCTTCCACTGAAACAATTCTTGTCCCTCTCCTTCCAGATGCTCCAGGGAGAGGGTCAAATGCTGAACCTGTGTTTATGGCCAACATGCATTTGGCCTGGCTTAGGATGCTACAATTAGTTTCTGTGGATTATCAGTTAGAAAATACTTAGGAAAGGCACTGTTCTCCCTGGCACAAATATGTGTACTAGAAGCAAAAGTGAAGTGAATGGAAAAATCCAAGGCTGCCTGCTAAAGCAGAAAGCCACTTATACACACGGATTATGTTAGCCTATCATCCAAAATCTCCCCCATACTTCTGTCTTCTAGTCTTAAATTCATGCTTTCATTTCTGTTTTTCTTGCTCAGACTCTCTCTCTTCCTCTGGTATGTAAACACTTACAGTGACATCGCTGGTCTCTGTACCATACTTGTTCTTCACCACAATGCTGTATTTCCCAGAGTCTTGTGTGGATACAGTAGAAATGGAAAAGCTGACATTTTTTCCAGATTCAAACTTCAGGATGCAATTAGCATCTGATACAAATGATTTTTCGTTCTTCAGCCATGACACCTCTGGAGTGGGATCTCCCCAGACAGTGCAAGAAAGATTAAGCGCCTATAAAGAAAGTACAAAGGAATTATGAGTCAGTAAATACTTGTGGTTTTTGATGCCTGACTCTCCAAATATTCCAACTCTCCATTTAGCTTCCTGCTTTTAGTAAATGGACACACACCATCAACAGTAATCAATAATTTATGTCAGTCTTCTGTATCCACAGAGGAAAAGAAGGAACTTGGTTAATTCAAAATGCCATTAAAAGCTTTCAATATTTTATGGGCCTTCTTCTCTACTCTCAAAATCATTAACAGAGCTTTCTCCCTGCATATTGTTTAATATAAAATTAGATATTATCTGCATTTGTGTTTTAGACCTGAGATAAGAATTTGATGAACTGTCAGATGGTTTCATTCACATTAAGTTCAATATATCTTTATTCCGTAAGTAAAGAAGGTGTGCCCATTTTTTAAAATAACTAAGAGTAAAGTGTCCCTGGAATATTTTGTTTCATTTAGGATCCTTTTAAACTATGCCCTGACAGCTCTTTTAACAGACTGGGAGTGTTTTATGCACTCCTGTAAAACTATTTTTAACTGAAATTAATACATTGATTCATTTACTCATTCTTTGGTGATCGTACAAGTGTTTCCCTTTGATGTTAGCAATGTTCCTAAGGGCTGAATTGAGACCCATCAGAGTGAAGGAAGTATCTTCACTGTCAGAGAATCACATTGCTGGAGAGATCACTGGCATCTTCTTCTACCTTCAGTAGGCAGGCGAGTCTCTCTGATGTTCAGACCTCATTTTTTGTCTTGTCAGCTGAGAAATTCATGTTTGGTAGATCTTGATACACATAAATGATACCAGCCTCTGGTCAAAGTGCCATGGGAGTCTTGTAAAAAGTGCTTGCAAAAATGAATATCATGTAGAGAGTCAAATGTGAAAAAAGTTCACATGCCACTGCAGTGGTACATATGCCTTTCTCTGTAGCTTTATTTAAGAAAGTAAGTATTAGGAAAGAATATAAGTATTAGATGGTAGATTGGTCTAAATTTAAAATGCTGTTCAAAGGGGAATTAACTTTTTCTTGATTGGAAATTGAAGAACATTTACTACAGAGAAAATGGTCTTCAGTGGTTGATTAAGAATGGACTAAGTGACATATAAGGAACAGACAAGCTTCCACTTGACTGGAATCAAGTTTCTCTTCTGTTTTGTTTCAAGGCTCTTTATAAAAATGTGCCAAAATAGGGACAACTGAAGAGCACTCACATTGTTGTCTCTGTAGGCTGTCAAGATAAAAATCTACAGTCAGAAAACTATTTACCCAGCTACCTTCCCTTCAGCTTTCTGCTTCTTATCTGGTAGTGTAATGGTGGAAAATGGTACAAAAGAGAGAAGCCCCGAAGGCTGTTGAAATGAGCAGATAGAAAAATTGATGCCTCTATAAAAAAAAAGGTTTTGATATCTCTGAGAACAAAATAAAAATCAAATAAATTCCGGATGCCTGCTTTAAGAACCAAAATGAGAACAAAAAGAAAGGGGAAGTCTTTCCTCTATCAACAACACACAATTCTTGGTACTGAGGGAAGGACAGATTCCAAGTGAGAGATGGTTATGGCATGGTGGAAATCGTCTCTATCTGATTTCCTGCAGGACCTACAGCTGGTGACGACATGGGGTTGTTGACTACCTTCTCTCATAGCCCACTGGTGTGAATGTGGTCTTGATTGCCATATCAGTCCATCTTTTTGAAAAACAAGGGCGGGGGGGGGAAAACGAGGTTTTACATTTCTCCCTCTTCCTTATCACTCTTGATACAAACATGCCCTCAGCCTTAGCCAGGCATTACATATGGGCCCCTTCTGGTGCTTGGTATTTCTTTATTTTCCGATTCTTTAGCAAGATCAGCACGGAGTGGCCCCAGCTGCCACTCCCCGACAAGGCTAATGAGCTGATGTCCATGTCCAGACAACTCTATTAGTGGCATCATTCAAAGCTCGGGTGTTTGAAGTCAGTATTCCTAATGCAAAGAGATTCAAGCAGCAATGACTCTTTTCTTTGTCTAAATAATTCCCTAAAATAGCTACACTTTCCTTAACCTTATATTACCAGGTCATGTTTGACATCGGTGCTCCTCTTGATGTTCCCAAGTCTTCTGATTTATTTTCCAGTTACTAATATGCAGAGACTTATAATTCACTATGTAGATGTTGAGATCTTCAGTTTTCTGAAAGGTCATTCCACAGCCAAGGAGAAGTTTGCTGTGACTGCACCAATCTGATTCTGATTTTCTGTTCTTTGGACAAGAGTTTGTCTTTGCTTGTGTATATCTTTATTACTCACTGAAACTCCTCATTATAATACCATGTTCAACATGAAATCCTTATCATGGTAAAAAAAGTGTGTCCTGTACTCCTGGATCTGGGACATTGAGGTATGTGCACTTGGAGCAACCAGCAGCAGCAAGTTCAGACCCTTCATGCCACTCACTATCTTTTCTGCCTTTGCAGATTGTCATGAGTGTAGTACAAGCGGCAGAGGGAAATGTATCATTGTATTTCAAGTATTGCCATTCCTCTTGCATAGTAGCACGCACTCACATTCATGGTTTGGTGAGAGATATGAAGCAGCTCAGGCAGGGGAACCTGTTGCTTTCTTCCAGCCTGTCTGTAAGGACACCTACCCCTGGCAGAAGGATGTTATGTGTTGCTTCTATGGCTGAAAGTGCCTGTCAGAATCCTAAGCCTCTCCTTTTAAAAATAAAGCCCACTTGCTCACTTACAGGCCTTCCTTAAGACAGTAACTTAGGTTAATTTGGCCGGCTGGACATAAAACTTATGCTAGTATTCTCTGTCAGGTCAAATTCCTCCCTAATGTGAACTGACACTTAGCCTTTTCCAATTATACCACACTGCTGAAGAGCATTTATGTCTATCAGTGGAAGCCTCTTAGGCCATCTGGAATTCTATTTGATTAGCACCAGGTAAACACTGGTTCATTTGTTCTCATCCATATCCTTCAGCTCACATGTAAAAAGCTAATAAATAGCATCAGAGTCACAATGTTAAGCTTCAATTTGAGAAATGCATATGCTTGGAAGTTCAGTCTAGGGATACTAATCTGTTCATACAACTCTGTGGTTATGGCTGCACAAGTATTCACAATCAAAGCTTGCAATTGCCAGACCTCTGCTACCTCACTTGCTGTTTTTCAAAATCCTCAGTGATTATGCAATTTGCATGAATTACACAACGGAGAACTGCATTCCCCTTTCTCCAGCATATATGCAAACAACAGGCAGGTGAGCCAACACCACCCAAACAAGCTCTGTTTTCCTTGATAACTTTGTCCTACTCAAAACCATCATCTACTGAATCAAGAAACATAAGGTCAAGGATATTTGTCTCGAGTTCTGGGAGTATTTCAGTCATTTATTCAAACATTACGAATGTCCTTGCTGTCAAGGACAATGTGACTGGGTAAGATTTTGCAACTCATTTTTTGCAAACTCTTTAAGAACACTACACATTTTGCTTCAGTGAACTCTTACCCATGTTCACATCAACTCTCTTTTGGCTGAATGCTTAAAACTGGTAATAACCACTCCTACCAAAGCATTATGAGAATCACATTTTCAGCCACAAGCACTGGTGAGCTGAGAATCTGCTAATTTGTTCTGTTCCTTTGTGTCTTCTACCTACAGTTACAATGCTCATACAAGTGCGTATTACTTCTACAGCATTTCCCAGACTGTTACATCCTTTAAAGAAAGGTTTAATGAAACATAATTTCATTTTGTAATGCAAGCATACTTAATTTTTCCAGAACTGCTGCAGTCTATTATTTGTGGCTGTGCTATATCTCACACTGTTAAGTGATTCAGAACAAGATTTTAGATTTTTCACACTTCTGCTGAGCCTATAATCAAGTGCTTTTAACCCAGCTGACCTACTGCCAGATAAAGCCAGAAATATCAGAAAGCTGCCTTGCTGTAGTTGCCACATTACAGGTTTTCAATGGGATTCACGTGCCCTATTTCCATATTCACGCACACTGTGAAGAGAAACTGGCTCATAGCAGAGCAGTGGGAAGCGAAGAGCAGGCACTTCTTGATCTCAATACTATTAAGCAGTAACTTGAAGAAGCAGTGTGCTGGGAAAAGCTTGTGAGATTGAGAACTGACTTTCTGGGTCATCTGTTCTGTGCTCAAGCACTGACATACATCTAGGAGTGCCTTACAACAGTCTTTCAGCTAAACTCTCCTAATATAATCCAGTCTAACACCAGTGACTTATTTTGACTTCCCTTTTCTTTACCCTGATGACATAGAGAAAATTTTCTCCTTTTGCCTGGATGAGAGTAGGGGTATTGTGGTTTACTGCTTTTACACCATTTAAAATACAGCTTTGACAGGTGTGACTACCATGCCACATTACAACGACATTAACTGCTGAAGACATAGAATGACTAGCTACCATGTAGAAAAGGCATTTAACTAACTTGATGTCCTGTTACAAAAGAAAATTTAACTGTGAAGCCTGTGAATGAATTTTTAAAGAGCTGGTTATATAAGGAGTTTTACCCCCAACTCACATTGTCATCTCACTTTTATCTAATTCTTAAGACACTGCCCTGAATACATAAACCCATCTGTGATAGACCATTGAATCATGTACAGAAAGCAGGGGACAAATAAATAATGTAGCAGATTTTAGAGATGGTATCTTTAAAAAAAAGGTTGAATGCTTTCCTGTCATTGAAAGGCATTCAAGCTGTTGGGATGTTGTGTAAAGCTTCAGTTAATTTACTGTACCTTGCCCTCCTGGATGGTGACAACATCGGGCAAACCTCCAAGTACCCGTGCACGATCTGAAAGTAAAGAAACATAATTTTCTTTAGTGTCTCAAAATCAGCTGTGTCAGATTCTGTGTGCCAGATTCCATTTTATTCTAGTTTTTTCCTTTTGTCTTATTTATGTACAACCTGTCTCTGATATCTGTCATCTGATATCTATCAGACATCTATTCAGCATTTTTAGCATGCCATTTGGACTTTAAAAAAATGTTGAATTCACGGCAAAAGATGTGTTAATAGCTGTTGTCAATCACTTACAGAGCGGAATTAAAGTATATATGCTGTGTCCTGCAGATTTTGAGGTCAGTTCACTGTTACTTCTCAGTTCACAAAAAAAGATTAAATTTTTCAGATCTGGTGCTCTAAATTTTTTGTACAGGAAGCTAAAGATGTTGAGTTTCCCAAGGGAAATGAATGACACCTAATGAAGCACTGGAGATCACATTTTAATCTAAATACAAAGACAGACTGCAGTCTCAGGCTCAACAGTGATATTCCACCACTTTGTATGTACCTATGTGTAAATGAGATCGATACTTGATTGATCTAGTTTTAAGCTCAGTGTTCCGTAGAAATCTTACACAAATACTAATAAGCCAATCACACACAGGTTTTGGTGAGCTTATTCCAGAATATGGATTTTGTTCGTTACATATCTGGGTGGAGCCTGGCAGAGGAAGGAAATGACTGTACAGAATGTTCCCCTCTAGTGTGTTCTGTAAAAGATGTGCTCTGGAGCACAGAGATAACAACGTTATGAGACCAGGAGAGGAACTGTGTTATGTCAATTAACATGCCAGCCTCTTATGGAGGGCCCAGGGTTGGAATAAAATGCCCAGGTCAGGTCTATTAGTGACCTCTTAGTGCTGTCTCAGCTGGGACATGTAGGGGTCACTGTACATATCCAAGCCCTGCTCTATTTGGAGTATAGGTCCGGGAGGAGTTAGCTCACATCTCTCTACACATTTTTCTCAATAACTTTTTGAATGCCAGTTCTGCCCTCATTTTTATACAGGTCTGAAAGTCACCTGCAGTGGGACAAGTTCTTTTTACTTGCATTTTTCTATAAATAGGGAGAATATTGAGTTAAATAATTCAAGTTGAAGCCTAATGACTTGCTCCTTAAGCAGTTAATACATACTTTTGTTTTAGTTACTATGTTGGAATTGACTCAGAGGCAAAAGTATGAGGAGATTATAAGCAATACAAAAGCTACTATTCCTTTCTTATCCATTTCCGTATGTAATGCAGATCTTTGACATTTTAGAGCATTCAAAACTGGCCAAATTATTTCTTTGAAAACAAAGTGACTTCTATGCAGAGAATATGCATGAGAGATCTCAGCAATAAAGTTAATTTTTAGAGAAGGCTAACTGGCAAGGAGAACAGGAGCTTAGGAAAAATCAACATAATCCATAACTATAGTGTGATTAGCTGCAATGTTAAATCACTGAAAGGTCACTTACTTCCCCTTGGTGTAAGGACAAACTCATTTTAGGATGAGCACATGCACATACACATACATACATGCTCTCTCTTTCCCAACACACAACCTTCCTGCAAAGAAAGAAAACCTTCACAGTTTATTACAACCATTGTCAGAGAAAACCAACTTACTTTTCTCTGCAATCGCAGCTTGCCTGGAGTTGAAAGAAAAAAAGAAAAAGTCCAATTTAATTTAAGGTTTACTTAGAGTGATTGAAAAGTAGATTATCTTTTTAACTGGCTTTAATCCATTAAAGAAAATCTCTCTCATCATTTGGCAATACTGAATTTTCTTTGTTACCTAACTGTTATATAAGGGTTGCTCCAAAGAAGTCACATGCAAAACTCCTACGGGCTTCTGTAGGACTAGGATTTGTTTCATAAGATATAGTTAGCTTCAGCACAAAACAAACAAATACTCCAATTATTTTATGGCTGCCATTATTGTATTTAGACGGCATAATACTTACTTTAATCTCTGGAACTCAGCAAAGGCTTCATCAAATGCTTTGTAAAGAGATTAAAAGGTAGGTTTAGAGATAAGTTGTCACAAGTTTAAAATGTAAAAATACATTTAAGATGTAGACATCATTAAAAAAATGTTAATGGATGCATGCATGTATATTGTACGAACCCTAAAATGCTGAAAGGTTCAACTAATAAAGGCCATCTAGTATATGGCAGCTATCATCTATACATATGAATGCATAAACACAATTCCTTTTTTCTAGAAGAAAGGCTTTAAGACAAAGAGCAGAAAAATAGTAAGCTGAAGTAGTCTCACAAAATAGAAGAAGAAACACACAAAACAACACCTAAATGATAGATTACGGCAGTGACCTCCCAAACTTTTCTGATTATACACCCCAATATAAAATCTTTTTGAGAGTGCTTTCCCAATATATGTATATTTATTTATAGATTATGTAGATGTACTAGTGAAGTTCCTGTATTTTCTTCCTTAACCCCAGCAGTGTGCACTGGGTCATCTTGCACATAACCCACTTCAAAGACAACTGGTGTATGGAACACAAGAGATATATCTTTTCCATGTACTTTCATATCTGCTCTGCACTACACTGATGACTATGAGCGAACTAAACAGCAAATTGTTGTCTCCTTTGTAAATACAGGCTAAGGTGCAATCATGTGGGAGGTCAAACTCTCCTGCTTTGAAAGGGAAGAAGAAATGTCTTTTCTCAGCAAGTGGAGATAGGTACAGAAGGAGCAGCATGGAGAGGATTATAAGGTTATTGACTGTATACAGAGCTTGCAGACAAAAAGTAAAGCTTTAGGAATGGAACAGCTTGGAATGGAAACTCAAAAGTTTAGAAAGAATTATTCTGTTCCCTAGAATCTAAGAGGTCTCTCGGAGTAAAATCTTCCAACAGTCAGTCCAAATAATTTTAGCTGTTCCCCTAACAGTCCTTTATCATGCTGATGAAAGGTCTTGGCATCTCTGAAGAATAAGTAGCTCTATTGTATCCATCAAAGAAATACAGTAGAAAAGTAACAGAACAAAATTGTCCCTCACTTCCTCCTCCTAATATTACTTGAAAAGGAGAGATACAGAAGGCATTCAGTGCTACAACTCGTATTTAAAACTGCTAATCAATGCCAGCAACACAAGGGGTTTTGTAAGACAGCTCTGAAACTGGACTGATGTCTCAGTAGGCAAACTGTAAGTGGGTATTTGGAACAGGAAAAAGCTGTCTGTAATTTATGACCCAAGAACACAGGTCATAAAGAGAAGAGAACAAATGTCCCTACAAACAGTGGCAGACTGGTGGGTGCACACACAGACCCCAAAGGGCAACAGATCTGTAGCAAGATCCTGCTGCAGATGCTGCTATGCTACCACAGACAGGTGATGTTAGCAGAGGGAATGGCCTACCTTGTCCAGAAAGATCCACTGTCTTTTTGTGTGCTGTGTTGCCATCAAAGAGTTCCATTATGTATTTGCCTTTGTCTTGAGGAGTTGGCTCATTGATCTGCAACCAGATCTGCTCCCCTGTGACACCAGTCTTCACTCGGTCTGTGAACTTAATCTGGGTATCACTGAAAAATGCAAAACAGTGTTACATTTAGTTTTACTGGGGCTCATGTTGAGTCACTGAGTACACCTGCAGTTACTAAATCATTGTCAAGATCCTATGGTATGCCACCATATTTTGGAACTTCTTAAATCAAATCCTTCCTTAAGCTGTGAGTGAACTGGGCAGAGTTGGTGTGACAGCCTTTCCTTGTTCAAGGTCCGGCTCTCCTCAGAGCTTGTGGAAAGGTTATGCCTCTTAGTCTATGACCTGAGCCATAGAAGAACTACACAAATTTAAAACCCACATCTCTGAAGGGTAATCTATGAATCCTGAATTGTTCCTTTTGTCTTTTCAACATAGGTTCACTTCTGCTTGGGCAAAACAAAGTGTAGAGGGCTGTATCTAAAAAAAACCCCACTTTTGTCACAAATGGTGTCTGCCCAGTTGGAATGTTTTCTGATTCTGTGCTGTTTGGCACTTACAGTTAAACACACTTTGACATAAGTATCATCTGCAGAAAGGAAAAAAAAGTCAATTTCTCAAATTCCTAGCTAAGCAGTTAATTGCCCTGGATGAGGCAAAGATATTTGTCAAATAAGCTACTCATTTCCTTGTTATCTTTAAATTGATAACTTTGAATGTACTGAAAGGAAATTTTTTTTTCTAGATGAATTTGACATACTTCAAGATGAAACAAGTTTCTGTAAATTAGAGAAAATAGAGAGAGAAAGAAAGAGGGGAAAAACGTCCAGAACACTTCATATTCACATACACTTATTTGAAATACCTAGGGCACTTGGTGATATCAAGTCAAAATGGGTGCCAAGAAACAGGAAGGCCGCAAACTGCTTTCATTTCTCTGACAGGGTGCTGGTTAGCATCAGTGCCAGTGATTAGAACCAGCCTGCTACAGCATATTCTGGAAATTCAGTGCCTCATTTACATGACTTTTATTGAGAGATCAGTAATTCAGACTCCATCCTAAAAGATTAACTACTACCATGTGTACATGAAGTGACAAGAACAGTAATAATAGATTTAAGCAATCTAAATTGTTTATTTCTCAGGGTTTTCCAGTGCATGCTTTATGTTCTGGCTGAGGGCTCAACCTAAAATCATTTGCATGTGCAACTCCCATTAATTTTATGGGGAACTGGACATTAAAATTCATTTTAAAAATCTCAGTTCTGTCTTTCTTGGTTAGATTTGTAGTGCTCTTAGGAGAGACTGTCTGGATTTTACTGCCTCAGGCACACACTGGAATTTGCTTTGCCTTCTAAAAATGAAGTCATACATTAAGAGGCCATGCCTGCTTGTCCCAGTTCAGTGAATTGTGTCTTCTAGACAAGCAAACCTCCAGGGTAGGTATCTCAGGACTGTCTCTCAGGTTATATTTGCATCATTCCTTAAAAGTCAGGGAAAGATGCAGCCCTCACTGGGGAAGTGAGAAGTGCTCTGAAGCAACACAATCCTGACAGCATCCCATGGCATGGGACTATCTAGTCCCCAAGAGAAACAACAAGGGCCCTGCACCACCAACACCAGACTCTTGTACTGGTTTCATGTGAATGTAATTGACTGAAACGAACTCATATGAGATAAAGACTCATGAGAGACAAGAACAAATCTGGGCCTCATCTCTCTCATGTAACCAGGTTCTTTCTGCATCTGTAAAACCTAAAAATTGCACTGAGTTTTGCAAAGCTTTTTTACTTACTTGTGCACCCAGCCTACTCTTAAATCTTCCACATAATAAGTAACATAGGAGTACAGTCTGATACCCTCAGCTGTGCTCTGGATTTTCAGGTCTGTTGCAGATAAAGCTGAAAGAGGAGCACATGGTTTTATGTAGCCATGCAGCCATTCACTGAGTGCCACAATGAGTCATTCATTTGAAAAGAGAATTAAGTACTTACCAATCCTTCTGCATACTTCATTCATCAGATCTGCAAAAGCTGTGGAAATAAAATCCAGTAACTAAGACTCTGTGTCTGCAGTTCAAGCACAGTCAATAATATGACAAGTACTGGCTCTGAAATATGCTCCCCAGTAGGAAGGAAAAAGCAATCAGACCTACCTTTTAAAGCATATTAGAAATCAGAGTAATGCAGAAATGTAGCCTGCTACTTTAGAGTTTCCAGATTTTATTTAAGTGCAGCCTTGATGAATACTGCTGCAGCTGAACAAAACTGTTGGGTTTTTGGTTTGGTTTTTTTTTTTGTAAATGACATTATTCAGCTGGAATGCTAACCCATATATATACATTCTAATGGATGGGGATTTTCTCCACTTGCTTGGAAACAAGTGAAATGTTAAAAATATAGTAAGTGCAATAAATGGAAAGGCACCTAAATAAATGTCAAAACATAATAAAAATGTTAAAGCTTTTTAAATTATCTAGTTATGTAATTTTTTTCCTATACTTGTAGTTTTACTGATGGGCCCCTGAGGAAACTTGTTATCATTTTGCTTAGCATTAGGTATCATATATTCCCAAAACTCTACAGAACCCAGATGCAGTAAGCTGTATTCAAATGTTATTTGCACTGAAAAATCTCAGTTTTTCTAATCAAGTGATCTTGTATACAGGAGGAGCAAAGCCACAGGATGGCAACATATGCAGATGCCTGTATTACCCCAAACCTGCTTCAGTCAGGCTGTCGGCTGGTGTGGCTGAAAGCATGCAAACTCTGACCTGTATCCTTAAGCTTTAGCTCACTGGAGTCCTTCCCTCTGTCATCCTTCAGTATGACTTCGTAAGTGCCAGCATCTTTCTTAGAAAACTGCAATATTATAACAGTAAAACCAGTTTTCAGAACAAGTACAGGAGAAAAAAAATATATTTTACTTCTCAACCCAGCTGATATTGTGTCCCTGTCCCCAGGGAGGTTCAGGGTGCCTGAGGCTGGAGCTGTCCCAGTGCCCCCCTAGCTGCCGTTGCTCTTGGCTGGGATCATGGGATGGGCTTTAGCAGGGGGGTCCTGGCATGCAGGACCTTGTCCCTCTTCAAGTCTGATGCAAGGCTGGGTACAAACCAGACCCCTGTGGTGACTGAGCGGGTGGTCCTCTGAAAGCCTGAGTGACAAGCACTTTCCAAATGCTATTCAAAATAGAAATGTGGTCTCAATCTGTTGCTAAACTGACATGCAAAGGAAGTGACAAGGTTATTATCTCTTCTGTCATCATTTCCTGAAAACCCGAAGAAGCAGTTACAGACAGACATTTGCTTTACTAAAACACAGATGCCTTGTGAGTTTTTCCATTTTTAAAACCCACTTCCTTTTTCAATTGTTCTGCTGGAGTATTAGATTAGATCCTATCATTCATCTGACTTCTTAACACTAACTTCAGCTGAGGCTGCTGAAGACAGTCACTCACCTCTGATATCAGCAGAGTACACACACCATCCTTGAAGTCATGTTCTTCATCTACCATTATCTCCCTGTCATCCTTGTACCATACAATGTGTGTTTCCTTCTTAATATTAGCCACCTAAGATGGATGAAAACCACATCACAATTATTCTCTGCATTTGAGCAGCGGAACTTGGTGTCACATGGGTCAGCCTGTTCAGGTCCTTCATAAAAGAACAGCAAGCTTTACAACTTGATTGCAGTGAATTATTGCAAGCCTCCATTTTAGAATGAGGGAGCCAAGAGGGAAAACAGCAGGGATGAAAAGAGAGACAAAAGGAGCCCAGGGAAACAGGGGATCTTGCCCAGGGGACTTCTGCACACACAAACAGGTCAAAAATGAGAAAGTTACAGAATTTATAAAGAATTGTAATTCCTATTCAGGTGCCTTTCCCCAGGTAGGTGCCTGACAGACCTGAAAAGAAATGCTCAGGCTATTTTCCAATGTATTTTGTTATACACAATGAGCTGTCACTCCAGCATGATTAACCTTTGGAGACTGTCACTATCCAATATGCAGTTGGGAGTACAAAAGCAAAGGGTGTGTCTTTAGTCCCTTCCCACTCTTGCCATCTAAGTAGTAGTAAAAGCTTTGAATATTGTACTCAGTGTTTTCTTTGTCCCTTACCTTGCATTTCAACATCACGTTACACTCATCAGTAACTTCCCATCCCAGTTTATCCACAAAATGAGGACCTGTTTAAAATTACAGATATATTTTTAAAGGTCACCTCAATGGTATGATACAAAATCAAAGACAGATGTGTTTTGCTTGACAAGAATACTGTTACATTTTTAATGTGGTTCTATTTTTCTTATTTCTCCTTCAGACGGTAAGTAACCATGTACGAGAACAAAACCCATCTATTTCAAATTATTATATATAAATGTAAACAAACTCTTAACAGGCTAACACATGTCATTCTTATAAATAATCATATTTTCACCTTGTTTCCTGTGCCATTCTTTTCTCTGGAAATCTGCTTCATCCCGTAGCTTCTTGAATACTAGGGATTAAAACCAGTAAGAAACACAAGGTTAAACTTCGTGTGTCATTTGTAGGGTGCTGAATGTCACTGTAACAGTTAGGAGCAACTCTGTCCCTTGGATGTCAATAAGCGTCCAGCCAGGGGTTAGGTTTTCACTGAACATTTCAAAGTGTCAGAAGCTGATTATGGCTAACCCAACTTTCCCAGCTGCTTGCAGTCATCAGGAGTTTAATGTGTCCCATCAGATGATCTGCAATTCCCAATCATACGGCTACTTTCCATTCCCGGTAGGAAGGCAAATGAGCAGCAGCAGAGTCAGCAGCCACTTGAGCTCTAACAGGTGCAGCTGCTGGTTCCCAGCTGAATGGGCTTTTTACATGGGAAATTTTCATTCCACCCTTAGAAAAGCAAACCATGATATGCTGCAATATCTTACATTTCTTTAACAATTTCCCTTCCTCCCATCACTTTAAAAATTTCAGTTCACACATGTGCCCTGTCCTGTGTGAGGCAGGCAAAACTGTGACATGAAAAACCTAGAATGTCTACTGCTATTGAAAACAATGGAAAGTGAAGATGACAACTGAGGTGATTTTGGTATAATTTTTCCAGCCCACTGTGTAATACAGATCAGCCTACCATCACCAATGAGGACAAGACTAGACTGATTCGTTGCTTTTCCATCCTGCAGTTGGAAAGTGTAAGTGCCTTCATCTTTGTCCTCAAGTTTGTCCATAATCATTTCAACAAGGCCGGTCTTCTGGTCCACCTTCATTTTATATTTCTTCAGGAATGGATAGTAAAACAACAATTAATGCATATCAGACACAGAAAATATTTGTGAATATTTGTGTATCTTTAGATGGAATTCTGTTTTCTTTATTCAGATACCCACTTGTTCAGATTCCCACTATCTTCAGCTCCAGCTAAGTAAATCAGTTAAAGGTGAAGCCTATGTATTGATGCTGTACAAGCATGTGACATCCCTATTGTACAGTGAGTACTGTGTTCTTTTTCATTAGAAGGGTTTAGGTTTTTGTATCTTCAGAAACACTCTATGAGGATGATTATATTTTATAGGGTTTTGTCTAGAATGCTCCATCTCTGCTTTCTATCTGATATCAGTGTTGCAACAACAGTATGCCATGTCCTGTCCTTGAGAGTAACAAGCTCTGCTACTGAAAACAACTGCTTGGGAATTTTTCCATGGTGCAATAAATGCCTTCAAACAGCAGAGAGGAGAGAACCAAGCACAAGGGTATTCTAGGGCCATAGGTGAAGGAGATAGGATGAATCTGAGTTACTTGCAATGATTCCCTGAAGACCACAGTAGCTGCTTACCCATGACTACCTTATTGAAGGAACAGCTATGATCCCCACTAGTTAATGGTACTTTAAAAAGTGCAGGAAGGCATTTAGCTTCTATTTATAAACTGCATGCAGTGGAATTCATCTGGAGCTCAGAACTATGGACAAAATCTTTCTAATTAATGCTTTCCATGACATATGTTATTTCTCATGAAAATGCATTAGTGTGAAACGCTAGTTGGAAGTATATTGGAGACAGAGACACTAATACTCATAAAAATGCAAACACATCTAAGCCGTGGAAAAGGCCTACCTCTCCGTTGAAAATCTCCTTATCATTAAATACAAAGTTGGCCTTTGCATTGCCAGACAGTTTTTCAGCTTGCAACCAGAATCTCACTTCTCCTTTTTCCAAAATTTCCACTGCCAACTCAGAGGTAAGTGGGATAGCTACAAAGAAGAAAGAAAAGAATAAGGCATATATTTTTCCTGTGCCCCAACAACTATTTTCTTCTACAATCAGAAAACCATTTATCCTTTCATACTGAGATACTGTATGCAAAGTAACTAGCTTATGATAGCTCTTCATATAGACAGAATGCCTCTCCACCCACACACACATAGGATGACAGACGAGATTTAATCTTTTGATCCTTCAATCACAAGGTCTGTACCAGCTGAAAGTGTTCAGGATTTGAGTTATGCTCCATTCTAATACAAGATTATTGTAAAGGTAAACTGCAAGTATCTGTGCAGCATGATGCATCTGCATGGTGCAGACCTGTGTTATTAATGAGTTGCCTAACAATATTACTGTAAGACAGTGAAGTGACTCAGAGGGAAAAAAAAAACCCAAACAAACACAAAAAACCCTCCAAAGCACAAAGCCAGATCAGAAATTCAGCTGCTGAGATGCAGATTGGGAGATTTTTGCAAACTCTCTGATCCTCTGCTGGGTGGAACCTCCATCTCCAGAATTCACCAAGTATCACAAAACACCCTCAGTCTTCCCAGTACATTTTGTTTTCCTATAAATAATGGAAATCCCCCACATATAAACCAATTCATTGTGTTAACAGGGGGAAAAATATGTAAAAATCATGTCATATACCTTAGGTAATATTAGTCTCTTTTTTTTTTATGTTTCCTTGTTCTTGTTAGTAATAGTCCTCAGTTTGCTTTCACTTTAACTCTTAAGACACCATAATCAGCAACATTAAGCATGAGCATTTAGACTCTGATATTGGGGCATATTTCTCATTTTATTGACTTCCATCATTTTATCTGTCTTACTGAATGCTCAGCTTCTCAAGGAAAGTCATGTTCTTGGGATTATGTATGCTGTATGTGAACTCTCCCCCAGTCTCTACTTTCTCAGCAGTGTAAAGTCTGCAGTGCCAGGGTGTAGCAGGGAACAATGAGGACAGTGTACAAACACGTCGCAAAACACATGATGACATAGTTTGGTGATAGGGTAAAGACACGCCTCCTCCCAGAGGAATCCCAAGGTGGCTTCTTTAGCGCCAGGTATGCAAAGACTCAGCTACAGCAGGAGAGGACTGGGACCAAAGTAGTGTCTAATTTCTCTCATCTTTATATTTGCACTGTCCTAAGTGACTGGAATGTCTTCTGGAGCACAGCTGCCATCCCTCTCCCATGCCAAACAAACAGGGTGAGAGGACCCCTTACCTCTTGTTTTCCCATGCTCACCCCTTCTCCCTCCCACACCTGCGTGTATGCTTTTGGTGCCTGAGTGGCACAGGGGCTGTCTCCAGTGAAAATGAAGCTTCTGAGAGGTGAGGCAACAGTCATAGGGAAACAAAGATATTTATGAAAAAGACATAGGCTTAACCAGAGAGGGGATAGCCTGGAGGGGTAGCATTGCCATGAGGGAGCAGGGCAAAGGCAACCCCAGAGGAGCGTGCCACATCTGTGCAAATGGTATATGTGAGCTTTCCTCACCTAGCTCATCACCTTGTATGTAAGAAACAGAAAGAATCTCAGGGCTTGCATAATTTCTCGAAACAAAGCAACTGAAATGCTACAGGAAGCAGGTGGGAGTGTGAATAGACATCAGGCTGCTCTGCTTTTGTCTCACTGTCAGCTCTACAGCAATTTTACAACCCCACTTGGCTTGCCTGTAATTATCTTAGTCTAACATGGAAGAGAGGAAAGTATCTCAGAAGCTGTTAAATAAAGGGCTGAAAGGATGCAAAAGGATTCTTTTTGGGTGGAAAAGGCTGTTTGCTCCTCAGCCCAAGGGAACTTGTCAAATCTGCATCACAGTCTGCCACAAGCAAAAGTCTTATTTTAAAATATTTCCATAAGCACCAAATGACAGCTACTTCAGTCATTTTCCAGCCATCATGGTTATAAGGCTTTACATCCTATTTGTGGAGAATCACAAATTATTGCCAGCACTTGACAGGAAGTCCTCCGGCAGTTGCTCAGTTGAAGAGTTAGAAGAATTTATTTTTACCTAGCACCAACACACTATTGCACCCATACATATTTGGGTTCTGAAAGTCTGCATTATTCAAGCAATCCATTTTCCCATGGACTTACTGGCTGCAGGTGTTTCTAAGCAGAAGTTACCCTTAATTGCTGTTCAGAAGTACAGACAAGGCAACATGCAAGAGCTCAGAAGTACCTCGCAACTAACTTTGTTTTTTTAAGAATTTGGGTAATCCTCAAATAGATTATCGGGAGATATGACTAATATTTCATACTGATCCATAGAAGCTCATTATTATTTTTTTAACCTCATAGGCATAGTCAGCTGAATCCCAACTCCTATTTGTAATACATATATACTATTTTTGTTTCCCCCCAGTGTCTGCATGGCCTGGAGTGGCCAAAGCAAGTATGACAGTTTCCTCCTTAAGGATACTTTCCACAGTGATCTCCCTTTTGCCTGTGCATTCTGGAAGCTCATGCACAACTAGAAGTGTTCTGTTACCTAATACAGTGCCAAAAAAAAGGTAATATGATCTGAGTAGCTTGTTTTGTGATGACAGTTGTAAACAAAAAGCATGGAAGAGCCCTCAGAAGGAAAGACACAAGGAAGTAAGGTCATGCAACCAGTTTTTGTGATGACCAACTTTCAGTGTGAAAATATAATTAGGGGGAAAGAACTGGGAGGGGCGGGAGTAAACAAGGTGTGTTTGGGCTGTCATTAAGCTGTCAAAAGGTGATACAGCATGTTGAGAAGAGTCGAGCTGATATGAAAAATATGCAGAAGAAAATGAGAAAGAGAGGTGATATGAGCAAAAAGGCCATTTCTGCAGCCAAGTTTTGACTGGGCCGAGAGGTGCAATGTGTGCTGAGTTGGAATAGGTGCCAGCAGTGCATGCACAAAGCTGAAGATGTTAAAAGAAGAGTTCCAGGGCCTTGAACAGAAATGAGAGAATGTAGTGAGAGAAGATGACACAGGTTTAAATCTCATCTCATTGTGTGCAATAGGATTCATTATACAATTCAATTTTTTTCCTATTTATTCAAATTCCATTACAATGAAAATAACTGAGTTTTGCTACAACGAGGATATCATAAAGGTATGGGAGGTCTGTGGAGTTGACAAAAATACCATCCCAAGCAGCAGGAAGGATGTTCATATTGCCATGTGCTATAGGAAAGAGGGAGGAAATGAATTTCAGCAGGGAAATTCTGTATATGTATATAATTTCAGCTAAATTTACTACATTTGTCTGCTTTGTTAATCTTAACTTATGATGACTTCAGCTGAAGAAAAGCTAGGCAATTTTTCAAATTCTGGTTTTTAAATTGGGTTAGGTATGCTGAGTAAGTATGAAAGTCTGTTCTGCAGAATAAACAAAGCCAATCTGATGCTTATTTTCTAGCTGTTATATAGACTTATTACAGGCCTAGACTAGTAGCCTGCAACAGACTGTGAAGCACACCAGTAATATACAAATGTACTGAAACAAAGAGAAAAAAAATAAGGGCATCTTATATTTTTCAATTCAAAACCACTTTCACTTGAAATTACTATAGTGACC
Source organism: Campylorhamphus procurvoides (assembly GCA_013396655.1). Classification (NCBI taxonomy): domain Eukaryota; kingdom Metazoa; phylum Chordata; class Aves; order Passeriformes; family Dendrocolaptidae; genus Campylorhamphus; species Campylorhamphus procurvoides. The sequence continues at coordinate 2,141,452 of WBMV01001825.1, read as the reverse complement.
TCCCTACCTGATGGTGACAGGAGCTTTGTGATCATAGGATTATAGATTGGTTTGTGTTGCAAGGGACTTTTGAAGGTCATCTAGTCCAATCCCTCCCTTCAATGTGCATGGACATCTTCAATTGCATCAGGTTTGTGATAGCACACTGCATATAAAACTCTCCCCTATAGACTTAAGATATACTTACTTGGGAATTGGCGTTCGTGGCTCAGAGCAAGCAGGCGTTTCATTTCTGCAAAAGACAGAAGAGAAATAATATAAGGTGTGACTGACTTATGGATCTGAGAGACACAGCAGCAGAGAAAAACAGATGTGAAAGCAAAGCAGCATGCTTAATAGGCATTGTGTCTACCTTCCTCATCAATTGTGTGACTTGATGAAACTCCATCTGTGTCTGTAACAATACAAGAGTAAATTCCCAAATCATCTTCTCCAAGATCCTTAAAGGAAGCTTTTGACCTTTGTGGGGGAAAAGGAAGCATTTTGATAAAAAGGTGAGATCAGTCGGAACCAAACCCCTCCTTTATGTCTGTAGCACCAGATAAAAATAGTCTAATACTAGCATTTGTACTGACTGAACAGGCAAATGCATGGCTCTGGCAACTACAAACCAGGGTAGGTTCTACCATATGTGGTACAAATGGAGATAGCACCCAAAAAAGAGAGTGTTGTCAAGTCTTTGATGACTCTAGAAGGATACTGTAAGTGCAGGCCAATTCAGTTTCCATATGCAACACCATGACTCTGATGAGTCACCATTTCTTTCAGTATGGCTTCTATATCACTAGAAGAGCACACAGGCTCTTCAAGAACTGAACCTGTGCATTTGCCATGCCTTCCTCTGTGAAAAGGCTGAAGAAACAGAATAGGCTTGGAGACCACTATGTAAGTTGTTAAAACAGACCATGGTGATGCCATCAGAAGAAAGCCCTGCTTACTGCAGCAGCTCCAAAGATTACAGCTGTGTTACATGGCAAAACCATTTTGCAAGCAGCTGGATAATTTTATTATTTGGAGATTTAAAATAATAGCAATAGGAAGAATAATAATAAAAAATAATATTCTGCCTCTATTGGCAGGTTATAAGATGACAGAGCAGATTTTCCCTCCCCATGCCTAAACATAACTAAATTCCCTAAAGAGGAGATCTGACTCATTCTGTGTCAGCTACAATTTCCAAATGGTCTGCGTATGGACTTGCTGGAGAGCAGCATACTCAGGAAGTAGCCTTCAAGTAACAAAGGCAGGTTTAGCTATTAATGAGGTCATACATCAAAAGGATGGATTTCTATGACTGTCTCTCAAACATGAGACTATTGCTACCCCCGAGGGATCTTACTTTCCGCCTTTGGTATCGATGTTCAGTCGAGAGTCATCCTCAATTGGCTCATAATTCTTGGACCAAATAAACTTAGAGTCTGGAGACATCTGATCACATTCGAATTTCAGAGAAATGACTCCATTGTCATCTACATCAACCACCATTTCCTTGGTTCCTTAAAGAGACAAACAAGGCAATTCCAGTTGCTCAGAGAAGCCAGCAATATAGATATATATAGATATCATTCATAGGGTGGATTAAGTAGACTCAACATTTTTGCAGCTGGCACATAAATTGCTGCACTCCCTGGCATCTTTGGTCTTCAATGCACAAGAACAGCTCTTTTTCTAATCTGCAGATTAAAAAGCATCATGAATCAACTGATTTATTTGAGCAAGTCTAAGATCATATAAAACATGACAGTTAAAATATTTGCTATTAAAAAACCCGAAGGGGGGTTGGGAGGGGGGGTGGGAAACAAGGCTCTAAATCCACTAAATGTTTGAAATATTAAATAGAAATATTTTCTGTATTGGGAGACAGTTAGAGCTTTCATTATGCAGCATGATTTTCCTATTCCCTAATAAGATAACAACTATAAAGGGAATAACGTGTGCAAATGTGGGTGTTTGAGGAGGTGCAGGAGGCAGAAGAGGAAGCAGTTGAGTCACCCCAGCAGCTCACACTTGTGTGACTGAGGCACATTTTCAGTAACACTGGCTTCACTCCAGGAGGTTGGTTTAATTGCTGTGCTTGGCATCCGGCCCTGCCTCCGTCTGCACCATTAATCCTGGGCCCACAAAGGGAGTGAATATTTGCAATTAGCTGCTTAAGTTGCCCACCCTGTTTTGCCAGTACCTACAGTCCTTGAGCTGGATATGGTGACCCAGTTTGTCCTTTAAAAGGCCCTGGGGATGAATCTCATGCCAGAAACCTGAAGGCACCTCTATCCTGCTCCCCTGCACCCCAGTGAAGCTGAGGGAATTTCATCTGGGATTTGGGTGACTTGGCGAGCTCGTCATCTGTGGCGTTAATGTTCATTTCAACAACTTGTCTGAGAATGGCAGGGAGAGCATGTGCATTGAGAGGTGCTGGAGGACATCCAGCCCCCTTTTCTGAACAGCTCTGAGCTGGATCTCGCATCTGAATAGGGCACTCATGTCCTATTACTTGGGCTAAGATAAATCTGGGCTGCCCAGAATGCTAATGACACACTTTCTCCACAAAGAATTGTACCTTAAAGGCAAGAGCCTTCTTCCTGACATTGAGATTAAATGCTTTCTTTTCAGCATAATTCTTAATAACCCTCAAGCATACAAGGAGATTTCTGTGTTTCATCATCCTCATACTATGCACATCTTTTCCAGCACTGTGAGGAGCTCCTGTAATGACAATTTGTGTACATGAAGCTTTCTTAGTGTTTATAATTTGCCATGAGTGTTCAATGAAAGATGAGATTAATATTCCCATTTTGGTACTGTTGTTTACCAGCCTTTGCAGTAGTGAAGCACATTAAGTACCAATATATGATAAATGAAGTCTAAGGTCTACAAGTATCTTATTAGGTGGCAGCATATTTGCAAATTTTTTATAATTTAATTTATTATATGCAAAATTCATCACTTGAAGTTTCATTATTGTTTAGTTTCCTGTAGATCATTGGCCAGTAGCACATGAATCTTCTGATGGCATTTTACATGACACGCAACGAATTACAGCCATAGGGTTCATCTGAATAGCAGAATCTTTTATTTGTTTTAAAGTATTCTCATTATGATAAAAACGTTCAGAATATATATTTGCAGAAGCAGTGATAAAATTTACCTCTGATATTTATATGAGTTAAAAAAAAAATCTGTCTAATTAGGGACCACATCTGGAGACCTCTCTCCATCTATCCTACAAAGTGAAGCCAAAGAAGCTGCCATAGTACTAGTAGTCTTAATTTCCCTCCTCTAGATAGCTTGGTGGTTTCAGCATACCACCCAGAATTTCTGTTAAAGTCAGAATAAGAAATAATAAGTCATAATAAGAAATAAAATACTTAGAGGTCCTATCAAATCTCCATTTATCTGAGTGTTTCATTGCACTGACAGGAACAAAATAACATGAACGTAAAGTAGACATCTTCAAAACACTGGAGTTAATGGCGTAATTTTGAATATGGTTAGCTAGAAAAGTTGAATGGGACAGAGTTTCATTAATTTAAAGCCCTTCCCAAGTGACTGATGCTGGATCAAGATATAATTTTTCTTCATACCCATACACAAGGACTAAGGGCAGCAATGGGGAAGAGTTGAAAACTGCTCTTGGATTTCCCCTGCTTCCTGTGAGATCCACACGCACCAATGTACTTTAGGCAAAAGACAAAGTTACAGCTCAAAGTATCCTGGACTGGCATTTGTTCGTGTGGTTGGTGTTTTCCATTTAATTTTAGAAAATAACCTTAAACATTAAATGTCATTTTCAAAGAAAAGAAGGTGGATGCAAAGTATCACATCATTACATTTATGCATTTCATTGGATAAAGACAACTGATACCATTTGTATGAAAGCAAGTATTTTTATTCAGCATACTATTTGCTTACAGTCTTTGATTAGAAAGCCCAGTTGTCTTGCAGTTTTACACATTTGCCAAAAGTAGCATTCCAGCAGGAATTGTCTAGAGGTACCTGACAATGTTTTGTTTTCATACAAGGTGGTAATAAAGGCATCATTCATTGGGCAATACCAAAAAAATTTGTGGTAACTTTTAAAAAATGGTATGATTGTTCTTGAGATCTGTGTGCTTTGAGTGAGAAAGCGAGAAGCCTCCCCAAGAGACTGCTTTCTGAAATAATTGTTTTTAATAAGCTTTTTGTCCTTTCTTAATACTTTTGAGAAGCTTAGTTTGGTGGATGTTGTACCAGCAGATCTCAGCTCAAAATATGGGTCAAGTAGATTTGTACAAGTGAATAATTTTCAGCTTCCCTGAGATTTCACTGGGCCAAGTCCTGACTTTCCAGTGATCCCTCAGATGTTACACCTATGAACCTTCCTTCTCTAATGGTGAGGTCTGTAAACAAAATGTTCTGCTAAAGTTCATATTGCCAGGCGGACCTCATTTGAGTGAACACTGGAAACAAGATACAATCTTTTTTTTGTCATGATGGTCATCTTCACAAGAGTTTACGTTCATTTTTTTTTAATTGTAATGGCTCGGCCAATCTTTACTAGTGCACTTGAAGATTGCTATCATCACAACTTTCGGTCAACAGTATGACACATAGATGATTATTAATCCTCAATAAAATGGATTAGTAAAGCCAAAAATTTAGTACTAAGAGTGGGTTTATTCTCTTTTAGAAGCAGTTGCTGTATATAAGCTGTTTTCAAGAATAAGTTTCTAAGTTTTGCCTTACTCCACTCGCAGGTGATGGAAATAGCCCTGGTGCTTCAGCAACTTGTAGATTTGAAATTAAGATTCCTGTATTTTTCAAAGATCATGTTCCAAACACTTCTTACTCACACACTTGGCCTCTTTTTTGCCCTAGTATCCCAATCTTACATGCTTTCAGCTGTCCATCTACTCACCCAAGTACCTTCTTCCTACCCCAGTCTCACTAGCAGTCACTCCCATCTCTCCACTCTGAGTTTTCCAGTTCTTTTACACCACCAGGTTCAGACCTTTTTTTTCAGAGTTTCTTGACTTGCAGTCTCACTGAGAGCTAACTCGATGTTTGCTAGAATTTTTGCTGCCCTGGTCATAAGGACCAGGCACCTAGAAGAGCTAGGCCAGTGCTGCTGTGCAAACAGAAGATGGAAAAATGGAGAAACAGGAAAAGGATCCCAGGGAAATGCTCCCAAGGTATCCAGGATGGGAATAGGATCCAGTGATTGCTGGTGATGTCTGCTCTATGCCTCACAACACCTCAGAGTCAATAGCATCCCAAATAAATCCTGCCTATTTCTCCAGGCAGGAGCAGCCATCAGCCTTACTGTGCAGGCAGAGTAGGCAGCAGTTTGCCCAGGTAGCCACCTCCTCTGCCTGTGTCCCTGCACTGCTACTCATGCTCCCTGTATCCAGCTGTCCCCAGCCTCTGTGCTGTCCTGTCTGCCCGCTGCCTGCCCTCCTTCTTGTTCTTAGAAAACTTCCCAGGTGAGATCAGGTATGAGAGTTTGCAGGTGTAGGAAGGGAATTTGTTAGAAGAAAAGAGGGTGTATGGTAGATCCAGGTTGGGTTGTATCCCTGTACTTTCTTGAATCATAACATCATAACCTTATACTAGATTTGGTTGAAATATATGGGAATTCATTCTTGCACCTTGTAGAACCTTGCACTTATAAAATAACCTATAGGTGAGTGAGTCACAAGCCCTTGCTTGTATTTTCTTTTAGGAACTTAGTGACAAAAAGTTGTTGTCTCTGACCAAAGTCACCTATGTTACTTGTGTAGCTAAATAAAAACCAGGGGTCTCTTGAAGTTCCAGGTTTGGAGGTGCTGCCTCTGCACTAGTTCCTGGCTCTCTTTCTGGCATTACAGACATGGTGGAGCCACCCTTCAAGTGTGACTCCAACAAACAGTTGCACTTGAATTCCTACTGAAAGTAGTCTCCAAAGTGACTTCATTGTGCTTTTAAGGACCTTATTTTAAAGACCAAGGGAAAAAAGGAATTTCTTTTACCCTTTCCTGAGGCACATTACATAAGAAAAGGAGAACGATAAAGCATGAGCAACTGGCTTAATATAGGAAGGTATACTCTATCTGCAGTATTGTTTGATTGAGCTGATTTTAGTAGGTTCTCTGCTTATGCATCTACCTGTAGATACACACAAATCTTACAATTTTTTTGTATCTTTATATTTCTGAACCTGTAGTTACAGTAAGAAAATATGTTCTAACCTTAACATATACCAGACAAGAAACTAAGGTAACACCCTCAACTCATATCTTGCTTTGTCAAAAAGCTTGACCTGAGAGAGGTCAGGTTGTTGGCATGTAGCCTGCAGGTAAACTCACACAAACAGAACATGTTTGTTCATATGATGAAAAAGAGGAAGGATTTCTAACAAACCTGGTCGTGTTTCAGCTATGACAGCATCCGTGACATCTGATGGTTTCCCAACACCAGCCTGGTTTGTTGCCCGCACACGAAACACGTAGCTCACACCTTGTGTTAGGCCACCAATCTGGAGGAACCAAATATACATACACTGATTTTAATTTCATGCTTATTAAGATCAGTCAAGATACTTGACAGTTATACTTCCTTTCTTGTTTTATTTTGGGGTTTTTTCCAGTTCTCTTTTTTTTTTCTTTTCAATTCCAAAGTGACATAACTCGTCTGTATGATTTGCTCCTTCCTTGTGTGCATAGCTAACATTCAGGCAGCGTCATTACTGTCATTTTATTTTTTTCAAAACAAGCATTGGTTTTGGAACAGGATGTTTTGTACATTGACCTCTGAGACATCATAACCTTTTACTGCAGATGAATTCTGCCTTTAAAAAATGAAATTATCAGAGTAATGTGTCAGCAACACCTTAGAAACAGGAGGGCATTTAATTCTACAGATTTAATTATAGCGACCTGAGGGATTATACTGACATTACATCACCTGTGAATACCCCTTTCAAACATATATGAAAGGATCATGCTTTAAAGTGAGTTGTCTTCCAAATATTCTGAAAAGCATACAAATAGCAAACCTACTTCAGACATATCTCTAGAACTGAGATACTGATGTTCCCTTATTTAGAAGTCATTCCACAAAACAGAGTAGCATAATAGTGCAAAAAGCTCGGGTTTACCTTGCTGTGAAATGTGAAGAGGAGGTACTTTGTATTAAGGAAGAATCACTTGCCGCATTATCACAACCTCTAGTTTTGTGCCATCCGTTTTAGTATAGTGATATCCTTTGAGCCAGAAGACTAGGGATGGCTCCTATGTTATAGGAATGTATTTGGTTTTGGCAGTGCTTCTTTTTATTTTTAGGCTTGTCGTGCCAGTTGGTGTTTGTGTTCTGAGTTACTGTCTTGTCTGACTATACAGGTATGACATGTGTGTATCCTTGGCACAACATAGCCTACTAAATATTCCATTGAGTGGAACCATGATCAGCACAGGATGATGCTATCAAAGACTGACTTCCTCAAGGTTATACTGTTATGCCAGTATATGAATCTTCAGCTATTTACCTTCAAGTATTTCTTTTGAAGTGGCTTCTCATTGACACTTCTCCAGCGTTCCTCCTTTGCTTCAGTTTCCTTCATATCAACGTAATAACCAACTATGGGACTACGCCCAGTATAAACTGGTTCTTTCCACAGTAAAACCAGAGAGTCCTTCCTAACTTCCGTGCATTTGACATCATGGGGTGGCCCTGAAAGGTAAAGGTTGGAGTGGTGGCATTAAAATCAATCCCAAAGGGACCAATGCATAAGACTTCTGAGACCAAAACCAGACATCTTGGTGTACCCAGAAGTGACATAATGTGCAGCTCCTCTGTATCATATCTAGACCTGACGTAAATACAACTCATGCCAATCAAAGAGACTAGTCCAAAAAGCAATCTAATTGGTTGAGACTGGTATCTTGATCAAATATTCATGAAGTTACAAAATCAACAAATAATCTTCTGGGAAATAAATTAATTATTAAGCTAATGTCCTGTTTCAAGGACTGCTTTAAAGTCCATTGAAGTCAGTGAAGGTTGTTTCATTCATTTCAATGCGTGTTAAAAGTCCAGGGATCTGTGATACATTTAGACAAGGGTTAAAAGACCTTGTCTTCTCTGCCTTGTACCTTAGGAAGGTATTTATGTCTACTATTTAAGCTAGAAAGCAAAGTGGCAGATGCAATAGTGGAACAGGAAGGAAAGATAACAAAAAAATACAAAATGCTTGTAAAATGCTACTGATTGAATTGGAATTATGTAAGGCATCATTGTAAAGGTCCTAAATCAAAGTGATGGAGATTCAAGCCTAGGCATGAACTTCAGGGCCCTCTTGACTCCCCTGCAAACTGAATGCATTGAGGACTTCGACAATAGATCACAGAGCACCCTTGGGCTGTGTCCCACTCAGGATCCTACCAGGTACAGCAATAGTCCACTCTTCACATTTGAAGGGCTTGCTGGGTTGGGAGGGTGTCCCAACCCCAGCCAGGTTAGCAGCAGCCACCTGGAACTGGTACACCATGTTTTCCTTCAGGTTTTCGATCTGCAGAATCAATAAGATAGTACTTAATAACTTTGGATTAAGGCTTTAGAAGAAAGTCACAACGACAATTACTGAATGCATGAGCTTTCTTTTAAGCATGCCTGAAGATGGAAGCATTATTGACATCTTAAGATGATTACTGTCCCCGTTTTTCCTCTGATCAGTGATGGAGCATATTTGAGTGGTCTTAGCACATTCAAGTTGTAACCTCTGTTTCCTATCAAATAGACACTTAGGTAGTCAGGGAGGAAACAGGTTATTGCTCAACAATCATCTTAGTCGGTCTCATGGTACAGAGCAAGTTCACTTAAGGCAAGAGTTGTCCTCACAGTGGGGTGAAACTCAGTCCTGGCATTGCTTTTCATTTCTAAAGCAGCTCAACAAGGTTGTAGCTAGCACCACCTCTAAACTGGTCAAGAACGGATCACAAAAAGCAGCTGCCACAGAGCTGGTTCCAGCACCAGAAAGCACTGGGATATGTCCACCAAGCTCAGTAGGAACGCCATTTCTTGTGAGGGTCTGACATACAAATCAGACTATGTCAGTGAATTTACAGAGGATAGTTGGTGCCAGACTAATGGGTAAATGTACAAAAAATTTTGCAGAGAAGTTTAACGGAGCTAAATACATTTACCATCATGGATTTTAAACCTTAGAACAGCTATCTGTACACTGAACAATAGTTCAACCCAACCTGTCTTTGAGATTTGTTTTGGAAATACTGTCTGCAACCCCAGCAATAGCAGAAGTTAACCTCTTACCCTGTATGCCCTCTCAGTAACAGCCTTAATATTGGCCTCCTTCCAGTTCCCAGGAACTCCATCAATCACTTCACGATAGTTCACATAGTAGCCAGTAATTTCAATTCCACCAGTGACTTTAGGTTGTTTCCATCCCAATACCATTGAGTCACGAACACTCTCGAGTACCACGATGTCATAAGGTGGAGATGGAGCAGCTGTTTCAATGTGAATAACACGTAAGTAGGAAGTAATATTTCAATTGTCAGACTGGCTTTTACTTACCACATTCAGGTGTCTCCCACCCTGCATTTCCTAATTAGGAGAATATTTATGTGCTCAAGGGAAGTTTCTGGAGTTGGAATAAGAAATGCAGAATAAAAACTTCCGCAAACCAAATGCAGAAGTCCAAACTGTGCAGAAATTAGTTTTCAGGATCCCCTGTTTTTGAAAAGCAAGCTGATATGTAGTGAAAGAATGTGTTGCAATTGCAGCTTTGAAGCAAGTGATCAGGACTCACTTTAATGCTGTGAAAAATGAGGAACTGAAACTAACATCACAGGAAAAGTAAAAAAAAAATTGGAGATGCAATGAATTGTTTTCTTTTGCAGAAAGCAAACCTTTTTCCCATATACAGTATTCATTGTAGTTCCTTTTCTTTTTTAAGTACTCACATTCTTCTCTCCCAAGAATGGACTTTATCTGTTCCCTTTTTCTTTTAAATTTACACACTCTGCAAATTTTATCATTGCACCCATCATATGATCTTACCTTAATGGAAGACAGTATGATCACAGGCAGTGTAGACTGACCAGAAATGGAGCATGTCTGTTACTGGAACTTACATTAAAAAATGCGTGGCATAATCCTCCTTCTTAGATTTTTTTTAATAATACAGAAATCATTCACTTAATCCCAACCCAATTTCTTGTATTTCTTCTGTATCTAGTAGGGAGATAATTGCCTGCACCCAATATATCACACACCAGTGAAAAACCCTACTTGTGATCCTGAAGTTCTACTTCGGATGGAAATCTCATATCATATATGTTTCCTTTTGTCTTTAATGTTTTGTATCTGTGTCAGCTGGCCCCAGCTGCCTCTACTTTGTTTTCTGTTCAACATTTTGCACAAGCCTTTTGAGTCTCATTTCAGAGGGCTGGGGAGGAGTTCAATTCTTTGGTCAGGTACCAGGACTTAAATGAAACTCAAGGCCCATGTTTCTTGGGCACAACGGGTGTTTAGGTGAAAAAAACATAAAACATGATTTTATGCATGTGCCTATAATTTGATAGGTTTTCCTCCTTACATATTTTCATGCTTGCCATCATAATCAGATTTTGTTTCCTGCCCATATATATACATATACATATATATATATAACCCAGAGACAAGGTAACCAGATTTCAAACAGATTTCTAAGAGATTATTGAAGTGATTTAGAAATAATATAGTACCTTGGGTACATTAATATGTAGTCAAACAAGCCATTAAATTACTAAATATATTTATATGTTTCATTTTCAGTAATCATTAAGTGTGTAAAGTGGTCTCCAATACCATTATATGCATAACAATCTTAATGGAGAGTTGATTACATAATTAATGGGTCTGATGGAAGATGCATCACGTCAGCACGTCCACTTGAGGCACAGATGAACAGAGGTCACAGCAGTCTGAAGTGGATGTACCAAAGCAGCAAAATCTATTTATTTTATTAATTCTCACCTGTATCTTTCTTCTTTGTGACTTTTTCCACTGTCAAAAGATCCCCACGTTGAGACTTACTTGTCTGCTTAGCAGCAACTTTTTGTGGTGCAGCATCCTTAACCACTTCTCTCATGTTACTGTCTCCTGTACTTCCCAGTATGTCATAGCTACTGGGTAGTGTGTCTCTATTAAATTTAGCATTGCATTTTAGCAAAGCATCTGTGTCAAAAACAGGCTGGGAGGCCTCATGCATGCCTTCCCAGCTGGTAGTGCGGTCTGTTAGTCCACCAGCTTTACCACTCAGTTCAGGACACACACCATGAAGCAATCCTCCCCCTGTAATTGCCAGGAAACAGCAAAGACATTTGGAATTAGAATACGTTCTTTTTGATTCATTTAGTCAACAAAATTAAGAAATGCATACAATGAACAATATAGCCAAAATACGACAAATCACTCGGTTTAGACACAAAATGTTAATCTTGAATTCACAAAAATTTGAAATGTACAGAATACCTCTCAGCCTGCTCACAAATAATGCTTTTTTTAACAATGTCTAGTTTTCAGAGCAGAAAAAAGATGGAAAGTTAATTGTATTCTCAACTTGCTACAATTATTTTAGTATTAAATCTTCCAGGTCATGTTTCTGAACCTTTCAAGATGATCTCAGAAAATTGCCTTCGGACACATCTCTCTGCTCTAAGGTTGAGAGGTATGGGGTTTTGATAAAAATGAGAGCGAGAGTGTTGCAGACATGCAATTTATTCTAGCCTGATGATCTCATTAATCTTTATGGATTAGTTCAGGCAGTGGCAAACAGAAATAATCCATCAGCAAAGGGAGAACACACAGCGTTACAGAAGGTTTACAAAAGACACATTGCACTGATTATTAGGTTTAGGTATGGAAACAGATTTCTTAGAAACTGACTGTATGTAGGATGGTGTGCATTAGAGGTGATACACCAGATTACAGAATCAAAATAACATTCCATTTTCCACACGCCTATGAAGTGACCTTGGCAGTGCCCTCATACAGTGGTTCACAAGAAGCACCTGAAGAAGACTGGATGGTGAAGGTGAACAGTCTACAAGAGTGCAGTGTCTGTGAAACTATGACTGTGACACCGTAAGATCTATGGATAAATTATTATTTGTAGACAACATTGGAAAACAAAACAATTAGTTACAAATAATTGCTGAAAACGTCTTTACTTAATTAAAACCCAACATGGATACCATTAAGAAGAGCAATGGAAAATAGCTTACCAATGGCTGCTTTCACCTCTATAGGCTCTGAATCCTGTGAAAATTCACTGAGCCCAGCTGCATTAACAGCTCTTACTCTGAAAATGTACTTTTCACCATTGGTGAGTCCATGGCAAATGAATCTAAAACAAATCAGAGAAGGAATACTTAGAAAGTATTACACAGAAAATAAAAATCTTAAGGAGGAATTGAAAATATTTCTTCCATAAATTTAATTCTAGTTTCTGAAAACAGAGGATAAACTGTGACCCCAGTCACTTATATGAAGGTCAGAAAATGCAGATTGTATCTAAATACCTCATTCACACACAAAGTTAATGTCTAAACCCATGTCTCTCCAGACATACCATTTACCAATACTCTTTCCTTCTTAAGATTATACAAGTTTTTGTGTTACCACAGGGCCTACTTTACTTCTGCTATTATATAAAATTCATACTTTCTAATACAAAAAACAGTGAAAATCTGCAGAGGTAAGGGCTATATTTACTTCTTATAGAATATTTTCCTGACATAAGTAAAAGACACATGTAACACAAGCTCCTGTAAATCACTTCCAATTGTAAATGAAAAATTGCAGTGTTCAAAAAATTTACAAGGCATTGTACAAGAGTTGAATGATTCCTTTTATTTCAGTTTCTTGCTTCTATACATGACACAGTATTCTAAATCAGACAAATTCTTTTATTCAAGTAAGTTTTTTACCATTGTCACATTAAAAAACCCTCATCAGTTTTTTCTTTTGTCCACCCTGAAAACAAAAAATTTTCCAAGACAGGAATCATTTTTTTTAGTTATGGTTTGGAAATTTAAACTTATTATTTAAAACAACAATTTATTTTTCAATAGGCATTTTAAGTGTATTTTATTTCATGTTACTTTTATTTTGTTCTACTTCATAATGTCGTGTCTTGTACTACCAACACTGGCATCATGCAATGGTGAATGAAGCAAATATAACACAGAAAACAAAATCAACGTTTTATTTTTGAGGAAAAAATTAAAACCTGAATCAAAATTTTCAGAGTGGAATTTTCCCTACCCGTTCTACTAGACTTCCAAATCATTGACTTTCACCACAATGTGTGCAGAAAACAAATTTCAAAAGATTAAACTATTCTGCATAATGAGAACTATGAACTACGGCTAATGCTTTGAGACTGACTCAACTAGAAAAACCAAGAGTTAACAGACAGCCTGTGCCTGACTGCATCATACATTGTATCATAGTGACTAAAAGTTCCATCATAGTGATAGAAACCTATGCGGTGTAGTTATATCACAATATGTAGTAACTCAGAACAATATTTTTATTTCTAACAAGAATAAAGATCACATTTTAAAATAAGCAAAGGAAACTTTGCATGCCACCAATACTTGGTATAACTACAACATAAATCATGGAAGTCTATATGAAAGTATATAATACAGCTGTTGCAATATAAATGCACAAAAAATACTAAAGGGAAATTGTGCTTGTGTTCAGCAAAGTGAGGTTTTAAGTACTTCTGATATACTAAGCATTTACAATGCTCTTCTAAACAACAAAGCCAGTCCAAGAGTATTTAGCAGAGCCTCACTTATTTTAACAAGGGTTGTCATGGATAGTAATTACAAGTAAGCGTAATCTGTCATAACAAGCAGGGACTATTTCTGTACCGACATCAATCCACTTGAGACAAAGTTCTGCAATTATTCCTTCAGACTCTGAAGGAGTCATCCTTATTCAAACAACCCCAAATCTGATTTCATGAAGTTTTTAATCTTGATTATTTTTCTGACTAGAGACCAAGCTTCATATCAGTAAGATATGTGAGTTTGTACCCAATATTTAAGTGTTCATTAATATCTTGATGACTGCAAGTGAAAGCACAATTAGAAAGTAATATTGTTAGAGTGATATAGTCCATATGCCCTCCTGACAGTCTAAATACACAGTCCAGAAATGTTTACAGCAGTCTTCCAAAACAAAGCACTTTGCTTCCAAACATTATGCAGGTTAGTTTTCCACCTTTGTAACTTCAGTCATTCCTCACTGTACTGTTTTTCATCAAACTGTACAATAGCTAGAACTAGTGAGCTGCTTCTCTTTTCTTCACTAGCAATGTCCATGTTTTTTCCCCCTTGCCTAATTATTTCTAATAAAAGTTTGGTTATAATTTCTTTTTGGACAAGACTCACATTTTGAAGTATGTTTTTATAACTCTTACAAACTTCACCTGCAAGACTGATTCAATCCTTCTGGCTACCACAGAGAGATTAACTCTACTACTACTAATGACTGGAAAGCATTTATGTCCAGTAGATCAGAAACTGGTGACCATAATTTTCATGCTTTAAAATTCATTACCTTGTGCCTTTCACTGGATTGTTGTTGCATGGTTCCCAACGACCAGATCCATTTACACTTGATTCAATGTAGTACCCCACAAGCTCCTTGGCATCTGGGGGTTCTGTCCAGGTGACAACAACTGAGGTATCTGTATTCCTAGTTGGCATAATACGGCCAGGAGCTTTGGGAATATCTATGGGAGAGAAGTAGAAATAAATTAGTGACCAGCCAGTCAAAACTTACAAATAAAATAAGGATGACATTCTGTTCTTGATTATACTAGCATGACTAGTACAGATTTAACCTTGAAAAAACTCCTCTGATTTAAGGACAGGACAGGGTCAGTAGGTTCAAGCCTTTTGTCGTGGGTTTCTGTGATTAGGCTCTTTTTTATAAGAGGAAGATTGGCTTCTGTTGGAAGCCTCTGGAAGTTTTGCTGGACACCAGGTGTTTATCCAGAGTCAAACCACCACATCTTTGGTGGCGAGATCTCTCACTTCTCCATTGCCCATGATTCAGGGCATTTCCTTCAAATTATATTTGGTTCATTCTCTTGTACTGAATGTCTGCACTAGAGATGTGACTCAGAACCTTCTAAAAGGTAAAATGTGTTAAATGCACATTGAAGATCTTGTGCAGCCCATAGGAGAAGCCAGAAACCAATGCACCTGTTAAGTAGCCAAGTGTATCTACAGCGTTTTTTGAGATGAGATGTTTTACTCTTCTTAAAAAATGTAACTTGTGCATCAAAGTGCACCATCTGGGAATTGGATTGAAATCTGCATTACTGTTTGAAAACAAATTGCTTATGTAGGTGTAGCTACTGATGCTTTGCTGTGTTGAACATCTTGGCTTCTCTTCCAGTGAAAATAGTCTCTTCATTCATGTAAGTATTAGATTCTTCACTTTTGTTTAATTTGGCAAACAAGAAAGGTTGAACTCTGTTGATGTCTGGACTTATTTTCAATAAAGACTCTAAGTAAAACAAAACACTTTGCACTTCCTTACATTTTCATTTTCTTTTGCTATTTGAGGTCTTTGCAGTTCTTGGCATCATTATTTGAAGCTTAATTTCCTTTGTTTACATCTGTCGTTTGACTATACATGAAAGGTTGAACAACCCAAACCAAAATTATTTCAGATAAGGAGAATAAATCATTCACTATTTTTCATGCTTGAATTATTTTCTGGGCAGCTATCTGCCTACAGAAAAACAATTACATCACAAACTGAAAAGTTACCATGGAGGTAATTTAATACATATGATCACACACTTACCGAGTTTGTCGTCCACTACAGTGGCTTCAGTTGCTTCTGAGGGTTCACCAATTCCAGCTGAATTGCAACAGCGAACTCGGAAGCAGTAGGATTTGCCTTCAGACAAATCAAAAACTGCAAAGCGAGGAGACTTCACAGGGATCTCTGTGTTCACCCTTTGCCAGTCCTCTGTTCCAGCAACACACTGCAGTCAAACCCAGAAACCATGTTTGGAACAAAAGTCTCTGAAAGCTCAGAGTCTAACCCAACAAGGCTTTCTGCTCAGACCACCAAATGCATGTCTGCCACGGAGAACAGGGAGACACATCCTTTTTTTTTTGTCTTTCCACAGAATGAGCATATTTCAAACTTAAGAATCTTCTAGATGCCCACCTACTCCAGAAAACTTAAATAAAAGTTTGCTGGGTTTTATATACCAAAGCTAGACTCTCCACCACAAGGATGTGATGTTACTATTAACCGCATCCAGTCTGGGCAAGTTTCAGAATGAGTTCTGCAGACATTCACCATCATGTAAAGAGCAAAACTCTGACATTGCCTCATTGCTTCTAGATGTTCTTGTGTTGCTCTTAATGTTTTTAGTGTGTCTTCCAGAATAAGAAATCTGATCCCCATAAGGACCTGACCCTCATTTTCCAGAAAAACAATGAACATGCTATTAATTGGGAAATTATTTTTGTTTCTGTGGCTAGAAACTACATACCATGATCACTTATACCACTAATACTAATGACTAATTTTTCATTGTGACTTACATTAAGTATTATTTCAAGTATGGTTCTGGATTCTGAGGGATTCAAATTCTCAGTAGAGTGTTCTCTGACTATGTGACATTAGTGCCGAGTACTCAGCATGCAATCAGTTATTAAAAAGCTTTTTCATGTGGAAACTCAAAATTCATATATTCACCCTCTCTAAGGCTGTTGCTAAGTGAAAGTCATTTATTTAGACCAGATTTTGTACAAGAGATGAAAAACACATAATGGGAAGATATTTATGTCTCGCTTGATGACACCTCTAGCCTGATAGGGAAAAGCATTGATAAAAAAGTTTCTGAGCCATGAGATACAAGTGAAAAGGGTGATGATGTGAAGAATTTTCTAAGCTAGCAGCCATGAAAAAACACCTCGGGAAAGCAGAACACTGAAATTAAAACTGATTCTGTTCTAGAAAATCGGAGAAGAAATTTTGTCATCTTTGTTGAGTTGATGGAGCAAATGGAAAGTTAATGTAAGGGATAAATATAAAAAGGCAGCTGGTAGAGAAAGTGCTAATGCCAAGAAACTCTTGCAGAATGCTTCCATCCAAAATGTTTACAATCTGTCCTACCAGACAAGCTTCGTTTATACAAATTTTATGTATGTATTTTATATATTATATATATATATGAGATCCATATATATAAATATGTGACTTTGCTCTGTGCTTTCTCATCATAGAGGGAGTTTGTCAGTCTATCTACTCCAAGGTAGGTGAATAACACAGTTCACAGAAGAGTATCCAGTTTTTGACACATTCTGCATCTGCTTTTCTGTTTTTCTTCCTTCTTGTCTTCTTAGTTTATCTTAATCTACAGTTTAACAATTATCTTGATGAAATTCCAGTCCTGGCCCTAGTTTGAAAGTCTCAGACAGCAATGAAAGTTAACTAGAAGTCCAAAAGAGATGGCAAAACAAACATAAAAGATTGTCACGGAATAATTTTGATTTTGTCCAATTTTACCTTTTCCACAAAGTACATGATACCCTCATGGCCCCTCTGTCCAGGAGGTTTCCAGCTAAGCACAACGTAGTTCTTGGTGGCTTCAATAACTTGGAGGTCAGTAGGGGGACCAGGAACAACACCCTCTGAGGAACAGGGGAGAAGAACAGGAAAGGGAATTAATATTTAATTCCTTCATATTTTTATCAGAATTGGTGTCATAATTAAAATATAGGAGTATTAATATACCTTGGCATCCGGCATTTTTTTAAAAACATAGAGTTAGAAGTCTTCTAAATATTGATTTTAAACGTCCTTCTTTTAATTCTAAGCTTGTTTTTTTGTTAGATCCTGAACAATGAAACCTCACCTCAGTAACCAAGTTGTGAGTTATTCGAGGCTGAGTGACTGTCAGAACAAGGAACTTTGGGCGCATGCCAAAGTCCACTGAACTCACCGGGAGTTCTCCCAATTACTCAGCCAGCTTCACATTAGACTTTTGTAGGCAAAAGGGCTCTGTTTACCTGCAGGTTCCTCCTCAGTCACAATAATCTGTCCAGTCCAAGGAGCAGAAGGGTGACCTGAAACAAACATCAGATGTATCATGGAAATGGGAGACTTCCGGAACTTTTGAAACAATGACAAAATTAACTCTTCTGTCGTTCAAAACTAACATGTGCAAGACCCCTGTGAGTTGACTTTTTGGTTAATGCTGTGACTGTTACTCAGGTAGCAAGCTAGTTACCCATGCTAGTTGCAGGCTTACCAGCTTGAATATTGAGAGCAGCTCAGCAATCAACATAGCTAGAAAATTTAATCCACTGAAACATGTATTCCTTCTTGAAATGTCACTGAAGTCTCCTAGGTGACAAGCAGAGCTATTTGGTTCACTCAGCTCATCATTTTCAGAGAATTAATTTCAACTTTATTTTCTATCCTCTGTTCCTTTGGTTTAACAGCTCACTTATTAAAGGAACAGCCAAATTCCTGCAGGCTGATTTTTGTCACTTTTCAACCACTTCCCTTCACATTACCAGCTTTTAAATCATGGGTCACAGTCACAAACAGAAACATCTCAGCCTGACTCAACACATCCACTTGATTTAATGTGGGTGGCTCTCTCAGCACCTCTACATTATCATATTATTGGAGTTATCTAGTCAGCTATAACCAGGCCAAAGCACTTTCAGAGATAATTTTTGCAAACACTGTCCTCCACCTCCACATTATTCATGTTATGATGGCTGATCTGTTGTGGAGATGCAAGCAGAGAGGGAGCAGGTGGGGAGGAAAGATTCTGAGGGAGGAGAAGAGGAGATATAATGGAAATAAGCCACCAAAACCAGATTTCATCTCCTGAGAAAGCTTCTGTGCTGCCCATTGAGAAGACTTAGTCCTCCAGATTTAGAGTTTCACAAATATGACAGAGTGCAATGTTTCCGGGTCTCCTTCCTTTGGCCTTTTGCTTTTATCTTGAATGGGAACCTAGATTGTCTGGCTGCAGTCTGTAGCTTGCAGTATTGTATACCGTGACTCATGCGAGCTGGGATCATTTGAACCTTGTAACTTTGTTTACAATTCGCCTTCACACTGGACCACTTTAAGTATATATGTTCAGAAATATGTAAAAATAGAATTTCAATAGAAGTAGAAATTGATTTTAAGCATATGATCGTGGCATATGGGTAGAGAGGTGGATTTGGGAGCAAAATGCCTGAGACATTGCAAGGCCATGGAAGAAATATCCTTGACTTATAAAATGCTAGCTTTAAAGCAGAGAGCCTGGGATCGATTGGGCTGTCCTGGTATTGTGCTGATATTATTGCAAGACTTTGTCACATGAGCACAGAATCAGCCACCTTTGTCTGTGGCTCAGAGAGAGACTTTTCACAGGATCTCTTCGGCTATTTTGCTGGCTGAACAAAAGGGAGTCTCTCTAGCTTTCCTGTTCCTTTCCCCCCCCTCTTCCTGCACGTTTGGAGCACAGCACTGCAGCCAGCCAAAGCCATTTCAGCAGATAGAGCACTTTGTGCAAAGAGCACTGAGATGATTTCTTCTTGGCAAAGCTGTCTCCAAAGACTATTTTGGTTTTGCATTGCTCCCTCTAGCGGGATTTTGAAGACTTCTGAGTTGATAGTCATAATTTGTTGGATTTTTTTAACGGGTTGTGATTTCTTAAGCCTCTCAAGCAACCTGCAAAAAGCACATCTTACTTCTAAGCCTGGCTCTGTCTGCAGGATCTAGAGCAGCCACGGGCTCTGACACCCGGGACGGCAGGCTGACACCAGCTTTGTTCACAGCTCGGACTCGGAAGATGTAGGAACGACCTTCAATTAGACCAGTAACAGGAAAACGAGCAAACTTCACAGGATTCTCATTGCACTGGGTCCAGTGGGAAGTGCCAACCTCACACCTGGAAAGTAAAAAGAGCAAGAGCAGTGATGGGAAGGGAAAGTGCCTTTGCAGCTTTACCATCTGTTTGTGTTCATTGGCTGGTCCACACAAGTTCCCTCAGCAGCTTTACACCACCAGAGCAGCTGCACCAAGGTATCAGGGCTGAAGTACCATCTGGGCACATACTAAATCCCTCACAGCTGCACCCCTTCTTTCCTGAACTGAAGAGGGCCAGGAGCAGAGCTCACTTCATGGCTTAAACCCTCCAAAGTATGCTTAGGGAGTGTCAGCTTTAGCATACTTGAAGGGACATGAAATACATGGCTCTCTTGCAGTTGCCAGAAGGTGACTAGTTCATCTTTCCTGCACAGTGCTGCACTGTACATCCAGCAAAGTGGTGGGCTTCATGGAGTGCAGAGACCTCCACTGTGAGTTCTGGGACCCGCACAGCACAGAGATGGCTGTGAACGGGGTTAAAGTCAAGCACCTAGGCATACCCTGCTTCAGAGACTGCTGAGGCTGCCAGGAGAACCTCTGGTGTGCTGGCCACGATCACTGCAATGACAAGACCCAGCATGGTGGGGCTGGTCACACAGCTGTGAAGCCTCACACATGTCAGGAGGCAGGTTTCTGGCAGAAGGAAGAGATATCCAGCAGCCACTTCAGCTCAGGGAGCCAGGAGAAGCCTGTGGTGATGGCTTCCCAGTATCCAGCAACGTGGTCAACAGGAACATGACCTTCCAGCTTGGGAAAGACTTTTTATTGTTGATGAGATATCTGCCCAGGGCAGTTTTCTGGTTCTGGTTTCTGCTTGGGGTGAGGGATGCCA
Organism: Campylorhamphus procurvoides; assembly: GCA_013396655.1. NCBI lineage: Eukaryota > Metazoa > Chordata > Aves > Passeriformes > Dendrocolaptidae > Campylorhamphus > Campylorhamphus procurvoides. The sequence goes on along the minus strand of WBMV01001825.1, from coordinate 2,120,679 downwards.
AAGCTTTGCCTTTAGCCTTAACACAGGCCAGTCCTGCTAGCTTGGACCACCCACTCACTCTACAAGGCAGTTAGGGGCTAGCCTGGCTGAATATTTGGGTACTTAAATATCTTCAGTGGGATCAAACACTGGAGAGTAGTAACACAGCTTTGAATTTAGGAGCAAATGTAGAATAAAGGAAGTGAACACAAGAGAAAAAGCAAAATGCCATTTATCTTGAAGTTGCTCTTGGTGCTAGCAACCCTCAAACCTCAATAGCCTGGTTTTAAAATGAAATATTGTTCAGAAGCTAGTCCTGTCTTTTGTTCAGGATTTTTCAATGAATGTTAAAGAGCTCTAGCTTAGACCTAGTGCAGCATAGTTACAGCAATGATTGACACTCAGAAGTTATCAAAACAGTGAAGTCATATTTGAATGTTAGACTTATTTTAAAAAGCAATGCCATCTTTTTACAGATCTACAATATATGTATATACAGTGGTGTAACATAGTGGCATATTTCATATATATATTTGTATATATATGTAATGTTTGGGGTTTTTTTACATGCATCTGAATAAGCCCACAGGAACTCCATATTATTAATGATGTATTCTGTTACAGAAATTCGAAGAAATATTACCAGCACTGAAGATCATTGCAAGACTCAAAATTCTGACTGAATTTCTTATATCCCAGGCTTCTATGCTCCTGCCACTATGTGACACATGGAGGTTTCATATTGTTAAAAATTATTTCCAGTTCTTGTTGTTTCAGTGAAAAACAAGCAAGCATGATCTGCATGAAGCTTGTGAATCTAAGAGCTTGTATAACAACAGCATATGAGAAAGAAATACGAGTCTCTTTGAGATACTCTTTTGTTTTCTGGTACGCAGTAACTAGGAAAGAGGCAGGGGGGTCCTGGTGCAGAAGGATCCTGTAAGCTACCAAACACTGCAAAGTGCCAAGGCCTCTCAAGCCTCAGAGGGAGCAGGGAGGACTTGAGCTATGCAGCATCTTGCAGAATTCTTTCTATGCAGTTACATGAAGCAAGATGTGATTATTTCCATGAAAGTTACATCAGGCCCAGTCAATCTAAGACAAAAAAAGCAGTTTCCTTCTGGCCAGCAACAAGAATGAAAATAACAAATGACTATTTTGTCTCGTGTTTTTCAATGTGCTTTTAGTTTTTCAAGTTAGAATGAGCAGCAATATAAATTCTCCAGTTCAGCATGCTCCGTGACCTGTCAATGAAATATCCAAGGATGGGGTTTCCTCCATCAACAGCGGGTTGCTTCCAGGAAACAATGACATAATCTTTGTTGGCATCTAAGCACTGCACATCCAGTGGGGCACCAGGGGCTCCAGGGATTTCAGCATCAGCATCTATGAGGATGGAGAAATATGTTTCCAAATGTGAACCACAGTTCTTTCACAATTATTAATCTTCAAAAACCGTGTTCCTACTGAGCAAAAAAAAAAAAAAAGTTCCATTACTGGCTTCAAAAGGTATTTGCTTTTATATTGTCAGTGTTTTTCTAGGTATTGGTTTTCCCTTTGCCACATTTACAAATGCTTTATATGTTACAGTATACTGTAATGTAACTCCCCTAGGCATTTTAAATAAAATTAGTACCGTGCATTCCAGTCAGGGAACTGCCAGAGACACAGCTGAACTAAAAACTTGGCAGACTGTGCCTTACAGCCAAGCGATAGTTGAATCAAAAGTATTCACCCACTGGATTTAACAACATTGAATTAAATATCTTATCTCCATTCATAGTCCTTCATTGTTTGATTTTGGTTAGCTACGAACTGCAAAGGTATCAAAACCTTTGAAGTTTAATTATATTACACATGCATTATCACTGTGGAATATAATCTTCATACAGATGAGCATATTGTTCCTTTCAAGTGTTTATCACAAATCTGGGACTGCTGGTGTCAAAGGGCCTTGACAGCAGCATCAGCTTCTGGACATATCTTATCATTAGATTAAAAAAAAAAAACAAACCAACACAAAGCCAGCATAGTGTTGGGTACTGGGGGATTTTCCTGTTTACACCAAGTCTGATTTGTGAGATGGTGTAATTTTCATGTAAAGAAAAATAACCATTGCAGGAAGATTGTGTGAAAGACTTTCAAATCAGAGAGATTGTTTCTCTGCAGAATAACATCAATTTGTACAATTACATGTAGCTATTTTCGAGCTATGTTGTGAGCTCCTTCAAGAGCAGACCTAAGATGTATATACCTGAATAAACAATATTTTGCTAATAAATATTTTTCATACATTCCTTCTAAACCCCAGACTTTCTAAAAAGGTTTAATATTAAAAGGCATTAGAGGATTTTGTATTACAATGTACAGTAATCCCTATTTTTCATACATTTGGCTTTTGGGGGGGGAAAAAAGCCTTATAAAAGTATTTAACATACTGCATTAAGTAAAACAGTAGTCTTCCTAAAAAAACAAAAAAACAACCATGCTTTACACTGTGTCTTCTCTTACAGACAGAGTAGCATCATATGAAACTTTTGAAACTGCACCAAAGTTGCCGAGTCCAGGTTCTCATTACACGTAACTCAATGCATTTTTAAAAGTGACAACATATAGATCAAAGAATCCAGTTAACATCACAAAATGCTAAGAACTGTAAGAGTAATATGTCTTCAATGACCTCTTTACAAAAGGTTTTAATTGTCCATATTTACCAATTGACAGAACATGAGAAAACACAGTTTCTTTCCAAGACAGACTGGGAAATAGCTGGGACAACCAGCATTGCTGATCAGTCTCTCGGAGGCTAGGATTTCATCCCTGATGTCTTGCTGACAAATAATGACCTGTAGCCATGGCAGAGGAGCCACACATGTTCTCAAAGACTGTCTGAAGACCTAATGTTATGAGCCTGATCAGTGCTTTGCTCCCTTCCGGCACAGGGATTTCTATGTATGACACCAAAAGACAACTGCTCAAGGTAAAATACCACAGCTAGCCATTTAGAGCAAATTTGTCTACAGTTTAGGAGGAGCAGTGAGAAACATACTAGCCAACCAAGGCTGTGGGGACCATTTAAATAGAAACATAGACTATAATTAATCTAATTAGAATTTGGCAAACACACCTATTGGCCAGTAATATACCCTAGTGAAAGCGGTAGTGGGTCCACAGCCACTGCTAGAAGTTATAATAGGATTGAGGGTGATCATTTATTTATATAGCAGCAGAATGTAAAAAGAAAAAGAAAGACAAGTCTTATTTCTTGTCACAGGTGCTCATTTCAATAGACTCTTTCTTCAGGTGCTAAAAACATCTGCTTCAGTCGTATTTCCTGAGCAGGCTGTTATCTCATGCAGCTCTGCTGGACTTAGCAACACAGAGCCATTCTGGGCATGATCTCGAAGCCAAGATTTTCCAGAGTCTTTTGAATTAGCATTATGCACTTCAGCTGCTTTTAGCAGCTGGGACAGATATAGAATCAGCAAACACAACCTGGTAGCAACGGCTCCTTTTAAAGAAATAATTCTCAACAGACGTTCAATGAGGTTTTTCATGATATAAGCAAACAACACTCAGAAAAATAACAATTTAATTCTACACTTTTCTGCTGTACTTTGGAGTCACAGAATGGTTGAGATTAAAAGGCAACTCCAGAGATTACCTAGTTCAGTTCCCGGCTCAAAACAGAGTCAGCTAGAGCTGGTTGCCCAGGGCCATGTCAAATCAAGGTTTGGGTATCTCCAAGGATTGAGACTCCACAGCCTGTCTGGGTAACCTGTTCCAGTGTTCAGCCATCCTCACAGTAAAAAAAAAAAATAAGTACACATTTTTTTATGTTTAAATGAGCTTTCCTTATTTTAACTCATGTCCACTGTCTCCTGTCCTGGCAGTGGGCACCACTGAAAAGAGCCTAGCTCTGTCTTCTTTACTTCTCTCCATCACGAGTTTAGAGTTCTGGCATGTGACATCAAAGCATGAGATACATGCTGAATTTTTTACAGATATAACAATTAGAAACTATATTGCTAGAATCTATGAATAGAAAATAATTTTTCTCTTTTTAATTGGGTGGGNNGGGGGGGGTGGGGCAGAAAGGCACTCAAGTATGTGAGACTGATTTTGCCAGCATGTTTTCCTCAGTTCTGTAGTGAGTTTAATTCAAAAGGGAGTATCCTACCTCGAACAAAGACATAACCACTGTACTCTTCATAGTACTCTCCCATCGTCACTCGTAGAGTGTAAAGACCTTCATCTTCCTTGTTTGCATGAGTCAGTGTTAATGAAGCTCGCTCCCCACTCCACTGCATCTGTACCCATTTGGATGGTGTAATAAGAACACCTAGGAATTAGAGAATTTCATGATGAGAACTAGCTGGATCTACTGAGCAATAAATTCTGAATATGGAAGATCTATTTGAATAGATTGGAAATACACAAGAGACCATTCTTATTAGACAACTTTCTGTCTTTGAACACAATCACAGATAATTCTGGTCTCATGACAATTTTGTCTTCAAATAACTTCAGAAAGCAACAAGTTATCAACTGTTGCACAATGTATTTGTGCAACTGCTTAAGAAATGTCTTGGCATATAAATAAATAGTAAAAGTTATACAGACTTTGTAAATGGGCCATATAGATTTTGGATCTGATTGAAATACTTCTAATTTAGCATTATTTTTAAAGAAAAGAAAAAATTCCTATAAGACATTTCCACAGTGCCTTATCAGTTTTCTGTGGTTTCACATCAAAATGCAAAATTTTGAAGCAATTTTAGTTCAAAAAGAGAAAATATTACTGTTGGAAAAAAAAAGACAAAAGGGATGGCCAAATAATTACGTACACATATGCTGAAATACGTAGAGATTTACATGAAAGAAGTTAGTATTTCTTATTATCAAACATTCTCACCATTTCTGTACCATTCGATGTCTGGTTTGAAGCGCTTGATATCAGGATTGATGACAACTGTGCAGCCCAGACTCATTGTCTCACCTTCTCTGCCAAAGGATACATCAAACTTGTCGACAAAGCTGATATCAAACCTGGAAGCATAGCCATGAGGGGTAATGGCAACTGTATAAAGGGAAAAAAATAATCTGGCTGTTTGCTTTGTCTTTCCTTTTATGATAACAGTAGGAAGAAAAAGTACACAGTGATTATGAATACAGTCTCAGCTAAAGTTTAAATTATAAATAGGAACAATATATGTATTAAATCATAATCTTCGGAGATAATTGCAGTGCTAAATAATTCGAGCCCTTTCTATCACAAAGAATCAACTCTTTCTTTAGTCATACAACTCTAGTTCTTACAGATAGTCCATTTTACCACAGAGAGGCTCCTACAGAATTTAATTTCTGAATTTCAAAGTTTCAGATCCATATGTTTTATCATACAGTTTGTTTTATAACATAAAAAGTCTTCTATTTATGATTAATTTTTTTTTCCAGGTCAAGTTGATCTTCAACTTACATGGTTCTTTTCTTTCCTTTTTTAACTGCTTGCTCTGTCTCAGACCAGTCATGTATCCACTCAGCCTTTACTTTTATAAGCTAAATAAACGTTTTGGTGAGCTATTAATATAAAATGAGCTTTCTAATCCTCCAGGCATGTTTCTGTACTTGCTCCTGAATTTATCTTCTCTGATGCTGTGTGTCCCAAGCTGCGCAGTCTTACAGACAGAATATCCTAAGTGCCTTACACTTGCACTACACGTGCACAGCACAAAGGCTTCCATGTTTCAAGATCAGCTCAGCTGATAAAACCTAAGGTCACAATTTCCTTTTACACAACTGACCTGTACTTGGTCTTCCTGTGATAAATGGGCATATGTAAATCATCATCCTTCTTTCCCATAACCAAGTGATAGATCCCAAATTACATTGGAAATGCATGGCATTTTATTTCGTAATGTGGTACATAATCTTGTTTCTATTATTTCAGAACTTTGGCATATAAATACCAGCTAGTATGCCTTTGTAGCATATCTCTGATTCTATTTGTGCTGCTACAGTAAAAGTCCAGAAGTCTCATCTGTTAAGCCTTTCATGGGTTCCCTAGCACACTTCGCCCACATGGCATACATGGGTGGATTGTTTTATCATCATGGAGGCATCTATGCAGTATTGTAAATCACATCAAAATGTGAGGTTCTCAGGTAAAACGAACTACAATTTTTACCTTCTTATATCCAAAATAGTCAAATGGGGTTCAGGATATTTGATCTTTTCTGTGCATTTTCCCATGGAATCACATAGGCAGCAGACAAGAACAATTGAGTCACCTACTCGATTTAGGCACATGCATCCCCTAGCTTTTTTCCCAGGTCATGTTTTACATATTGCAAAAGATGAAGTGTCTCTCTTGCTGACAGATTTTATTTCACAGCAAAGTGCAATATTAACAAGATGTTTCCTACATGAGCCAATAGACCTAGAAAGCAATGCCATTCCCCTACTAGTGAGGCTGATACTATCTGAAATTGTAGAGCTCATGACCTTTGTAAATCAGACCTGCTTCCTTTTCAAATAATGTTACTAAATATTCTGCTCAGTCATGTGTCATGATGTCACAACTGTAAATAAAAGTGTCAAACAAACATATTGTAACTTACATGGAGAGATGGAAAGATTTCTACCATGCAAAAGACTTGCATCAATTTCTCCTTTGTACCCTACACAGAAAAAACAAACCCAGTCACAATCTCCAGGAGGTAAAGGCCCTCTGAGACACAAAACCAAAACAGGTAATATGCATCTTAACAGAAAAAACTTGAAGGAAATCTTTTGCAACCTACTCTTTACCACGAGGGAAGCATAAACTGAAACTTCTCCTTTAACATTCATAGCAGAGGCCCTGTACTGGGCAGTGTCGTCAAACTCACATCTGAAATTACAGAAATGATTAGGCAGAGCACACATTTATTCATTCTTATAGCCTATCCTATGTTTTAGCTTAAGTAAATTCTCAGAAATCTGGGTGAAATCTGGGTAAAATCTATAAAGTAAAAGCTGGGAGACAGACACGCTGGACACTGGACTGACTGTGGCAATTAAGTTTTTCTCAGCTTTAAAACCCAGTGTTTGAAATAAATGTCTCTTTTCAAATATCATTTACATATTTGAATTTGAGAATACAGCACAAGTAGGAAAACCTGGTAATATTTATCTCTAATTTACTGTTTCCTATGAAGAGATGCCTAATGTGAAAGTTGTAGAAATGGTAGATTTCATAAAATATTTTCAAAGGGCCCTTGCCAGTATATAAATTGTCAAATATAGATTGTTGCTGATTTGGTCTCATATTTTCAACGTTTTTAATGAAAAGTGACTTCAAAAATTTCCCCTTTGGAGGATGAGTACTGTTAAGGATCTTCCTTGTGTATAAGTGAGGACATCCCAGTTCTGTTCCTCATTTCAGAAAGAATTATAAAATTTGCTGTATTTGAAAAACTGTTAAATCACATATTTTTACCCTTAACTATTTTTTTTTCATGTTTACCTGCACTCATCAAGGAGACAGGTGGGAAAAGTATCACAAATGTCCCACACATTTCTGACTAAGCCATAAATCGAATATCCAGATAAATAACTCAGGTAAATTGCATATCCTCTACAGAGATAAACCAGAACTTCTTCAACATTTAGTAGACAGCATTCACCTCAGCTGAGGTCTCTCATATCTCTGATACCACCTTGCTTGATATCTCTTACATCCCCAAGAGTTACATGCACATTTTGCAGGTCTCATGCACATTTTGCAGGTCTCCATCTATAGCAACATTTCAGTTTGAGCTGTTTGTTAAATTATCTAGCATTCGCTTACGTGGTAATCTCCAGTGAGTGCAGCCCATATCGACTTTCAATGATATACTTGCCAGGGTGGGTCTGTACATCAATGGGCACGTTGTTTTTGTACCTATGGAAGAGGAAAGAAACAGTATGTCATAAAGAGAAGTGTATAATTATATACTTTAAAAGGTCGAGTTCTTGATATTTGAAACAGAACATCAGTTTCTGCATGTTTCTCCTAGATCAACAGCAGTCTAACTCCCTGTGAAGACTCTGTTCTGGAAGACTCTATTCTAACCTCTCTCTTTTTGACCTGCCTAGGTAAGTTTTATTTTCTAATTAAAAGGAGAAAATAGTCTTGAGTGAGATGAAAATCAGTTTATATTACCACGAATTTCATGTTACAACTTGTAAAGGAAAGGAGGAGTCACATAAGCAACATCTCAGAATTTCTATAATGCAAACAATGAAAATTCTGTAGCATCATTACCTATTAGGTATCATAGGCATTTCGTTTGGTTCACATATTTGGTCTATTTTTAAAAACCTTTATAGTCACAAAAATGTCAGGTAGAAAGTTAACTTTTTTTTTTACTTGCATGGGTAACTTAACAGAACTCCTGACAGGATTAGACTGGTATACACTCTGAGTATTTTCTGGTACAGCAATACCTTCAGGCAGGAAAAGTTTACTGTTCAAAATTCCCAGTAAGTAATTTGAAGGAATGAATGAACAAGTACTGATCAGTAGTGAGCTGGCAGCCCTAATTTCAGAATTTACATAAACACCTTGAGATTCTCAACTCTGTGAGAATTCAGTGGTTCATGGTAAATTCTTCCTTACCAATTGTTGCATAAAATGTTGCCCATTCTGGACAATACATGGGGTAATCAAGCAAATGTTTGAGTGAATCCTGTCTTAAGCAAGTAAGTATTCCACTGGTAATGTGGAATAAAGTGCCAATAGAAGTGTCATAAATTAGACACTGTATTGTATTCAATACCTTTGGGATTGATTTGATGTCTGTGAAGAAAAAGTATTTCCTATGAGAGTATCCTCCTTGAGAGTAGTTTTTCCTTCTCCATAAGGTACATATATAAAGAAAGTGGAACAATAAATGATGGAAGATAAAAGTATCTTCATCTCTTACTTTGATGTAGCTTAAATAAACCTTTTTCCTCATAACAGATAACCAGACAAAGAGGTTTGCTTCATTTTGGATTTTAAATTTTAAACCTCTTTCAATCAGGAAAGGGAACTGGCCTGGTGTTAGTGGCTTGCCACAGTTCAGCAAACAAATCAGTCATTATTTTATTTTATTTTTCAAAAAATATTATTAGTTTAATATCTCTCAAGATGAAGCTATATCCACAATAAATCTGCAAATTGTTTTTCAGCACTCCCAGTGTTATGAAATAAAGAATATTTCCGTGGCTACAAATATTTGGGCACAGTAATACACTTTTCCAAGTGCCAAACTCAGCAAGGACTACAAACCCTAATGCTTTCCATCCTGATCTTCCACTCAGTAAAACATCATATGCCCTCAATGCAGGGCAATACTCCCTATTCTGGACATCAATCAGTTGCAGAGATGCCTGACCTCATTACAGATCTCCTACTCTATCATCCTGGCTTGGACAAGAAATAACACATGGGTTCAGCAAGAGTACTCCATTAGCCACCCCTTTTCACCTCATCTGTGAGGTGCTGCCTCCCTGGCTGATCTGCCTGGGAACACCTGGATATCTTTATATTCCATCTAGTGTGTCAAATACTTTAGAAAACAGAATAATGCCATCAGTCACTAATATTTTTCAAGGAATATGAACTCTCATGAAACAGGACTTGACTCTATAATCTCTTTAACTTTTCTCCAAAGGACTGGATAATGCCTGAGTCCTGTTGGCAGCGAAGTCATTCAGTAGCATGGGGTGCTGTGCAGAAAAGCGTTTTAACAGAGTCATGCCAGCAGCAAGAAGACTTTCCCTTCTTTTGTCTTCATTATCAGGTTAGTAAAAAAGAATTGTTTCAATTTATAGTCATCTATGGGAAGAATAGGGCTCATGTGTTAAAAGACCCACTTGTTATTTCTGGAAACGCAAATTCCAGAATAGCCAAGTCATTAGCTAACATTGGACTGCAATCTCCCACTGTCATTAGGCACTGATAGTTTATGCTTTCTGCTACTGGTTTCAAATGTCCTGCGTTTTCCATGTGCCTTTTTTTTCCCAAGGGAGACAGAACAGCTGCGTCAGGCAGTAAGGTTTTCTTTAGAGAAAGTTCATGGAGCTGTATCATTTTTCAGGCATAGCATGAAAAGGTCTTCTTTGCTTATACAAAGAATGACTATTTGGAACACTTGACTGACATTTGGTAAGAAATGCTGAATGAAAGCTGATAGATCCAGGTCAGCACTGTTCTCTATCTCAGAGCAAAGACACCTGCTGAAATGGATGTGAACTTTTTTTTTCCGTTAGTAGCCTGTGGCAAACTGAAGTCCCCTTGGATTTTTAAAATGCTGTATTAATTTCCACCATCCACATTTAACACTCAGATGAAAGCACATAGTGAGAGAAAAGGCAGACAGCTGAAGACTCAGTTTAACCATGTCAGGTTTTGGGGATAAGGTGAATCTCAAGCGAGTGAAAATGACCCAGCTCTCGTGTTCTTGGGTAGGATTCAGCTTACAGAGCTGGATTACAGCCATGAGCATAGCTGTCCACTCCTTATGTCCAGCTGTGACCAGATCCAAAGGGTTTGTCTGAAATCCTCTCCAGCTAGAATGTCAACACAGGGCACTCACAACCCCTTACACGACAGGAAAAATGGAGAACCTGGCTATCTCTTGTCAGAGTCTAAGGAGAGAGAGAGATCAAGGGACTTTGTGGACATCAGTTCTGGCCTATTAATGTACCTTTTAGTAGCATTTTTTGTCAAGCCCCAAGATTAAGGCTTTTAAGACCTAATAAATGCAGAGTCTCTTGAGCAATTCAGGCAGCAAATTGAAAAATGAGTATTATATAACATCATTATATAGTAGATGTTTTCTGTTGTCTCCATAAATACAAGGTCCATCGAATCTACTCCTATTAATGCTGAATACAGTCTTAATCTTTGTTAATTTTAAAAACATGTGCATGCATTTTATATTCACATTCCAGAAGAACCTTTTAAATAATAATCATCAAATCTCATATGTCTGAAAAAAAAAGTTATTACTTATTATCTTAACGACTTGATGGTATCTGTGTACCACGAGAGTTAAGAAAGCTTGGCTCAACAGATGATGACATAATAAAGCTTCACAAGTCACTGTTAATCAAGCTAAATTCAATTCCAATAAGGGTAAACTTTAACCCAAAAGTCAAATTAGACCTTCAGCTACAACTGAGAAGATATTTTAGAGTTCTTACAGCAAAGTTTTAGTACAAGGACCATTCAAGTGAATAGAATATTTCCAGTAGACTTGAAAGCTTTCAGAATATTTGGATGGTTCCAGATCTATCTGAAGTCTTTGACTTCAAATGATGATGTGTCTGCTATGAACACATCATCATCATAAGATTTTAATTTCACGGCAATTCAGTACTTCAACTGCTCAGCAGCCAAGAAGCTTGCTCTTGACCAAAACCTGTTTTAATGCTTCAGGGATATTAACATAATTTGTACACTTAACAGAAGTATTTGAAAAACATTATTAAACACAGTCTGATTAATTAAACTTATATTTTTCCCTCATCATTAGGCAGAAAGAATATATTTGATCTCTATCAAATAAAAAAAAAAAAACAAAACCATGTACTCTAAGAACTCTTATGCAAAGTATTATTTTATCTTTTAATATTTTGCTCTCTTTTTGTACAAAGTGACTTGAAAGATGTTTGACAGGCCTGATCAGTACCTGATTTATTATTTTTTATTGAACTTATATTTCTTTCAGAAAAATGACCACATTCACTGAGATGACTTCAGATGTTGGTTATCTGGTGACTTTCAGTGCCAGAGATGCAAACTTACCATGTAACACGGGGTGCTGGCCAGCCAGCCACAGAACAACGAAATACGACATTTTCCTTTTCCCAGATAGTGTGGGAACGAGGCTCGATGATAAATTCAGGAGCATGTAAGAGTTTATCTTGATTCAACTTTTTATGGAATGCCTGAGTCTCTTCTAGCTGGAAAAGGAACATTTTATTATAAACTCGATTATAAAACTTGATTATAACAGCAGTTGGAAGTACAAATTATTAATATACAAAACCCCTGCAAAATCCCCTGTGTTTTTTATTCAAAATTTCAGTCAGACATACTTAATGTATTTATCTCACCTGGGCACAGAAAACAAACTTTTCATTTTCCAGAGGTTCTCCTTTTACAACAGCTTGGAAGATTTGATTTTACTCAGCTTTTTTCCTTAAAACTATTCTAAGTGAAATAATTTGCCCCATTTAATTACTTATTATTTTAAATACAGAGTGAAAGGTGAAACAGGCCTGAAACTGAGATGCCTTCTATATTTTTGCTCTAATGCAAGATTGTGTATGCCTAGATCATCTCTGACAGAGCTGCTCTCAAACCTTTCCTCATGGTGGGATTTTTCCTCCTCCCACAGTAACTAATATGCTATAAATCTTGCTTTCTGCAAAGTAAGCTGATTATTTTCTGCCATAACTTTCACATATAAGGAAAATTACAGGTCCCTGTATTCAGATTATTAAAAGAAGACAGTTTTCATAATCCACTCAGTCTTCTATTAACCGCACAAAACCAGTTTTCCTTACAATTTTTTCTCAAGTCAGGACAGGTTCTATTTGTCCTCAGCATTCATTAAACAGTAACTACTCATTATCATAGGTCCAACAGACTCCAACACAATGTGTTAGTGATAATACTCTAGACTGGCATTTGTTTTTATACAACTGACATTAAATTTGTGACCTTTCATAACTCTCAGATCCTGAAAACCTTCTACCTAGGCAGGTATTCCACATTTACTTGATCTTTTTCTTCTGTGTGTAGTAATTTCCATTGGTTGTTATCAAATTTCACCTTCACCCTTTCTCAATTTTTGAGATGACTTTTAATTTTTATCTTGTCCTTCAAAGTGTTTGCACACTTTCCAACCCTATGTCATGAGGATATTTTATAAGCATATTGCCAATTCTTCTGGTCAAACAGTTATAAATTTGCTAAATGAAACGTATTTGCACTTTTCTGCCATCCTACTCATAAAGAATTTATAACTATGGGTATGAATTTTTAAGAAGTGGACAATAATGCACACAATTAGAGATTCAATTGCAGATGTTCCTCCCTAATTTACCCTAATTCTGCCCTAATTTACACCCTATGGTTAAAGTCTCAGGTGAACACTTTGGACAACCTTGTTTTTAGGTCATAAAAGTTCAGAAATTACCCATTCACCTACTCATGGACAAGACACATATATTGGCACCTTTATTCTTTGCCCAGCAGCTGTCTCATCATCCAGGTGAAAGATGCTGTGCCATTTAAGTAGGTGTGGGCATGACCAAAGAGCATTCCCCAACCCCTCTACTCTGTCCTTCTCTCCCAGCTCAATAGAAGCCTGTCTGATGCCTGCCCCAGGCACAGTGCATCTTTCCTTATCCATCTGACATATGGATAGCAAGACTTTCAAGGAATTCAAAAGATTTCCATTGAAAATACTTTGGGGTTTTACTACCATTATTGTGATTGCCCATGGAGTAGATCAGGACCCTGATATGCTGGGCACTTTACAAACACCATACAAAAAAGACCCACACTTTTTAGAAGCCTAGGTGTCAATTTCTACTCCTTTACCGTTTTCTTCATGGCCACACGTTCAGCAGACTCCCGGATTGCTACTTTCCTTGATTTTTTTTCATGATGCTCCTCTTCAGAAGTTGTTTTGGCCACCTTGCTGACACTAACTCCTTCACCTGTGGCAAAAAGGTTCCTCTTGGCAACATATGCAGCACTTTCTTTAATTCTCTCTTCTTCAGTGTCTGTGATCCCACTGATATTCACTTCTCTGAAAGAATTTTTAAAATGCAGAATCCCATTGGAAAATGCTGAGAAGTTATTCCATTTATACTTTCTATCAAATTAGCCAGCTGCAGTGGCCATCACTGTTTCGTCACGTATTTCTGCTACTACAGTCTTATATGTATTCAAACCAGAAACATGAAAGGGTTCTGCAAAAAAATGGAGTACTACACCACCTGAAGTCTTGGCCATTTTCAGTGCCTCTCCCTATAACTATGCCATACACATTTTCTGTTTAACCATTATCCTGCTGCGGTTTTATATCTCCATCACTATAAAGATTGGTGTAAGGCATACCCACAGATCTGCATCTATTGACTTATGGCTGCAGTATTCATAACAACACTACCAAAGGGGCAAGAGAAAATTGTAGCTGTACAACAGTGTCTTCACTTGCCATTTATACAAAACCCCCACATTAATGTATATAACAAAAAGTTCTCCTTGTTCATAGAAAATTCAATCCTGTAATGCTTTCAGTAAGATGATTAAGGATTTTCTCGAAGCATCCTCTTCAGGCTTCTTACAGGGGTGAGACACAACAAACAGTTACTCAGCAGGGGTCCCACCCTGTTTCCCCACTCACATGTGGATGGAGCATTGCAACCTTATTGTTTTGGCATTATAGCTGCTACAGTAGTGCATATACAATGAGAGCTCCTCGACTTAAGAAGAAGCATTAATATCCTTCTGCGGAATTTAGTTGCTCTAAGGTAACATTAGACTGCACACTGAAAGCAGGTTTTGTTTAAGTTCTCATTAAGTGCCATGTTGCAAGCATTGTAGAAACAGCAAACTGTTTCCAGAATGAACTCAAGCACAGCCACTCTATCATAAAATGCTTACTACCCCTACACCAAAGCAATAATATTAGGAAGAATGATTTTTTTCTGTTTTCTTGATAGCACATCTCAATACTCAAGAAAATTTAGATTTAAGCTCACAATTAACTGTCCAGCCCCTTATATGAAGTCAGTTTGGTGAGATGCAAGACAGCCAAGAAGTGGAATGTGCTGTAAACTTTATTACACTTAAAAATTGCTTAAAAGAATAATACCTTGCTTAACAGCATAGAGCTTTGACCTATGTCAAACTCAACCCGCTGTGTTTCAGGCTGCTTTAAGAAGATGATCCTTAAAGAATCAGTGGAATGATAGATTCCCTTCACTTAGGCACATCAGCTGCCCCCACAAATATAATCTGAAGTAGCAGATAGGTGGCCAAGATTTTTAAAAACTATTTTAAAAAATCAGTTCAATGAATATGAATATAGGTATCTACATTCAGCTTAAATTAATCCATGGTATTTTTCTTCAAAAGCAAACAAATGTTATTTCCTCCTTAATTGCAGTAGTTAAGATCTCAGCAACTTCACAGTATGGACTCCTTCCTCAAGGCATTAAGGATCTTCTGGGAGCTGATGAATATCCCCAGACTCATACATGGCTCATCCTAGTCATCTGCAATTGTGGTCCCCAGATGTTTCTGATCAACAGTATTAAATATTTAGGTTTTCTAATAATTTCTTCTGTTAAAATCTTCCCAGATCAAAGAGAAACATGCTCCCTGAAATGATGAATGTACTAAGACAGCACACAGTACCATTTAAGAATTGATTCCGCAATCATCTCTAAGGGGTCTCAGTAGAAAACACTTTTCAAACGGACAACGAGATCAAACCCCCATTTTGTGGCACACACAAAGTATAATATTAGGGGTACCTATCATCTACAGTCCTTTGGCATAGGCCTATTAGTGGTTGGAAATAGCTTGACAAGCCAATTAGGTGTCTTTAGCACCTATGGCATTAAATCAAGCTCTGGGCGTTCTATTGTCTAGAATGCTGCCTGGCTGTCCATTATTTTATTTTGCAAGGATTAGCCCAGGTGTTTAAGAGGAACAGTTGTAAAGTGAATAATCTGAGCAAATGAGTTATTTCCAGCAGAACCTGAGGGTTCTGAAATAGAAGTAAATAATGGAAATGGTGACACATCACTGAAGGTCATCCAGCAGCATGGACAAGAGCTCCAATGAACCCATGGAGAGCTGAACTTTATAAATAACTATTCCTTTAAACAGTTATCTGCCCATGGGAAACAACACATCAATTTCACAGGCGAATTTGGGAATGACATATAACATGCACATGGTTCAATGGGCTTCAGCTGTTATCTTTCAAACAAAAATAAATATCTGACAGGAATGTGGCATGCAACTTCCACAATCTTGGCAAGTGGTCATGAGTATAATGCCAAGAGAAAAGCCTAAACCAGATACCATTTCATGCCATGTTGAGTTGGGCACCCTAACAATCTCTTTCAAATGAAAAAAAAAATAATCAAACAAACTTTTTGGGTTATTTCAGTAGCAGAAAAGCACACACAACTTTCTGAATTGCCATGTACAAGAAGATTGATACCAATAACAGAAAAAAGAAGAGTAACAATGATGTAAGAATGTGACAGTAACTTTTAATGTAGGATCCCAAAGTATTGCACACACACAAATAAATGAAACTACACACCATCACATGGAGTTACATGTTACTGTATGCATAAACCCCAAAAAAATAAAATAAATAATTTCTTAAGATTGGTTAAGATGTTAACATGATGCACTAAGATCACAGGGGCATGTAAAACAGCAAAGTACTAATTATAAGTCAACTATTGCCCAACGCTATAAATGTTACTTTTGTAGACTCAAGATACAATAAAAAGGGAGGATATTTGTGCTTGAGGGCATGGGAGACAGATGATGAATCTACTGCTACATAACTATAAACACCTGGTGAGATGCAAAAGTAGTGAGAAGCCTTGACAATATGTTATTGCAAGTTTTGTTTGAGACAATCACATAGCTATTTATGTGCTTCTATCTCAGCAGATAAAGATGAAATTCCAAAAAAATTTTTTTAAAAGGCAACAGTGTGTTTCCTAGTGTTGATTGGATCAAAGGGCAGTGAATCTAACACACGAATGTACAAGGGGTGAGAAAAATTACTCTGCGATAGTGGGAGGGAGTTAAAACCAAAACTGCTGGTCTCATCACAAAAGCATCATAAATGCTCAGAAGGCCAGAGCAATAATATCTTCCATTGGTAATCTGGACCTCAGTTTCATGTAAAACCACAAGTTTGGATACAAAGCAGAAGTTCCATTGGGTGTTGACTAAGTAGTAGCCAGAAAAGCACTGGCTCCCAGAAAGAACTTGGAAGTGTCCCATGAAAAATACTGTTGTGCAGAGGAAAGACAAGTTGTAGGGAGGTTTATGTTCAGCTGCAGGTAGGTAAGAAATCTTACTCTTGGCCTCTAACCAGGAACCGGTTTTCCACACTAGACCCCAGGATGTATTAATCTGAACAAGTGACTAAGGTGGAACTGCTGGAGATACCTACTAAAATTACTAAAAAAGGTCAGCCGAGCCTCCTTGCTCATGTTGGTTCTGGCTTCCACCTAAAGTTCACATTCAGCTTTACTGAGAACACTCCTGCAGTAAGATGTATTACACCAGTCGGAACTATGCAGTAAATACCACCAACACGTGAGATCAGCATGAATCATTACAATGGATTTGAGAAAGTATTTGGTTTCATTCCAGATTTTCCCTGCGCCAGGACAAGACATTAGCACACTGTTTCATTGTTTCTATGTTTAACACTTGGTAAGAGACATTTGATTACAGAACAAGTCTTCAAACCAAAAGAATAAGCTAAATAATGTGGACAACATGCTTGTCGGGTTCCTAATAAGCAGTGTTATAATTATATTTTCATTTCATAGAAAGTGGCTCTGACAACGTGTTCAAAACAAAGTCCAGACACGTAGTTCATTTGTCCTGGCTCTAGATGATCAGTGTATGATTTTCTGCCAGCCAGTTGACTTATCTTTGTCTTTTTATCATTTGTGTGAAGTGCAAACTATCATCATGAGAGCCACGAGTGTAAAAATAGATTAAAGTATTTGTTATTTTATAATTTGTTAATAAAATGTCAGAAATAAGATACCAAACAAAATGAAAATGAACATACCGTCCTGTGAATATGGGCACTGAGTAGTCTATGGCTTCATTCTCTTTGTCCTCAGATATCAAATTCTGTTTTGCTCTCTTTGCTTTAGGACTCATCTTATAGGATTGATCTTCTATCATTAAATTCGAGTTTTTCAGTCTGAAATAAAAACTATATGGTTAAATTCAGGAAAAAAAGCTGTTAAGAAGCACTCCAAAAGACAATTAAAGTACTAAAATACATTGCTGTCTTGTTTTTATAAGCAAGAATTTATAATTTTTATAGCCAAAGCTTCAGTGATATTAAACACATAACTAAATGTACTTCTGACAAACTCACCATTACAACCATACCATTGATGCCTCTTGATATTAAATCTAAATAGAGAGAATAAGCAATACACTTGGTGGAAATGTGCGTTTAATAGCTCTTGGTTTGGGACTTGGAGAGTTCATATACCCAGTTTTGATAGATCCTGAAGTCACTGAGACCACTGAGTAATTCTGAAGGTTGTATCTGAACTCATAACCTCTACTTTTCCAAAATGTACAGTCCTGAAATTGTCTGGTCCTGACACAGAACGGCAGTGTGCAAATATATTCAAGCAATTATGCATTCAAGTTTCTCTGCAGAAACTGTAGGGCAGAGCATTGATCAGTCACCAGTGTTGCCATTCCCACTGCTCTCTCATACCACTCCAATCCAGTGGAAGCAGAGAGCTGAGTGAAGTAGCACCATTTAATATAGCACAGATAAAAGGAGAATAAGTGGAAAAGAAGAAGAGCAAACCAGAGGGATGGGTTCCCCTCCTTGCCAACCTGGGAAGGATTGTGAAGAATGTGAAGCGTATCTGAGGCAATCATTTTTGGTTCATTTTTGACATGGTTACAACTTGTGTTAACAAAGCTCTAAACACTGCCATCCTTCTCTGCCAAAAAAGCACATCTATAACACCCAGATCTAGGGAATATGTTCATTAGTTGTCAGCCTTTTATAAATCCCCAAAGTGTTTATTCATCTCTGTTGCAACATCACCACAGCAAACCACATGTGAGTCTGCTTCTGCTCTGGAGATTTGTCTACACAGCATAAGCTCACTGCTTACATGCACAGATACAGAAGCAGATTTAAGGTACAGGGCTTCTCATCAGGGCTCATTAGCCCAGCCATGTACCACTACCAGGGATAACCTTCCTCCCATGCCATGGATAGTTTACACTGGTGTCTCTACACAGCATGGTCTACACATATAATCAAAACTCACTGAGAAAGTTGCACCTGCATAATGTCATATTACAGATATTATATCCTTGGGTTAATGTTTTCCTTAGGGTGTATCAAGCTTCAGAGGTGCCTACAACACAAGAAGAGTGCTTAATTTCCAAACTGTGTAGTAATAATCTATCCACTGAGACTGTGTTTGAGATCACACTGATCCAGCTTCATTCTCCCATCTTTCCCTCCTTTGTTTCCTTGTACCCATCCCGTTGCTCAGACTGAGTTTTCTCCCTACACAGTTCCTGCTAAATCAGTTTCACATTCTCTAGTTCTCTTACTGTCTTTCTTAATGTAATTTCTTCTCCTTCTCCATTTAGTTCCTTGCCTGAATCCCCTCTCATCTCACATCTTTCCAGACCTCATCTTTTTGCCCTGCCACTTCATTACTGTCAGGAAGTTTCCCTTCCTTTCTCTTAGTTCTCATCTCATCAGACTCAGCTGCATTCAGCTCTCCTGGCATGGTAGTGAGGCAGCTGCTCTCCTCTGTGTCCCCCCATGTACTCACTTTATAGACACCATCACTGAGCCTACCCAACCACTGCCAAAAAATGCTTGACACAGGGGGTAAAAGCAACCATGCATTGATTCTCCTTCCTTGCTCCTCTCCTTGTATCCTGGTTTCCATGTAAAGAAAAGCAGAGTCAGTGAGGGCCTGTGGCACACACAACAGGACTGAGGCCAAGGGTGTCCACCAAGCACCATCAGGTCAGCCAAGGCATAGATCACATCTACAGGATAGAGATGCTGTGGTGTTTGACACCATGCACTGCCCAAGGTAGCCAGGGAGGAAGTACAAGAGAGGTGGATCCAGTTCAAGGAACAGAAATCCAAGCAGAAAACATTTGGGCACAGTCCAAACAAAGTACAATAAAAAGGAAAAGAGACAGTGAAACAGGATATGCAATGGCCTCATTCCTGGGCTGGACAATGATGTGGTACAATCACTATGGCAGTCCACAAATGTATTAGACGAACTCGTCGTCAAATAAGTGATGTGAAACATCAAATTCATTACTTTTCATAATTGAACTACAGTCTGTAAGGAGCTGCAGTTCTTTACCTAGTAGGTAACTTTATTTCCTGTCCTATTTTAAAATGGGGCAAATCTGGAATTTTGATACTTACTGTCATCAGATTTCCTCAGGGCTTTAGGCTGGACTTTATAGAAGACTACTTGATTCCTGATTGTTTCTATATCAAGAAGGATCATCGTACTATTTGAACCTAAGGTAAAATGCCAAGAAGTTTCTATTTTCATGAAAGTAGTTGCAATGTGATGAAAATTTCAGCTCAGGCATTTACAGCACTATTAAATCCAGAGTAGCACTTTGTGCCTAAAGGAGAGTTTTGCCTTGCTGGCAGTTTAGCTTTCATTTAAGGTCCAGATTATGCACTCATGTAGGGAATTAATGGAGAGGATACACAGCAGTTCCCATCACTCCCTGCTAGGCATTATGTCAATGTCTTTCCTATATGATAGGGGGGATTTCCTATCTTTCACTTACAATACTCTAAAATTATTTAAAAATTAAAGAATAAATTCCTGTAGGTTCTGTTTGTTTGGTGGTTGTTTTTTAACTCAAACACTCCATGTGTTTAAAGCTCAATATCTCACCTTCATTTTTTCTGCCTTTCACAGCTCACTTTATGGAAACATCCCCCAAATCCTTCAGATTAATGCCACAGAACAGAGTCTGAGAAACAGAAATGGGACCAGAATTTTTACTGATGTATGATGACTAGGATGAAAATATCACACATGCCCAGCTGATTCCCACTCTCTTCTGAGTTTGCTAAACTGCATCTCTTGATTGAGGCACTTTTGCTGAAGCCACATGATTATTTTCTGAGGGTTTTTTATTGCTCCTGGATCCTTCATATTGTGGCATCCCTTGTGTATACATTCTCAGGAAGAGAAAAGCACCTTTCTAGATGTCTTTTCCTTTCTTCTTTCCATGGAAGTGGCAGCTGAATTAAGAGTTGTTATGTTGTCTTCTAAGAGCAATACTTTGGTGCAGTACAGAAGAGAGAGTACTCTGCTATCCCAAGTGTATATGATAACTGTGAGTTGAATAATAAATCCATGTGGATCCTGCAATTGACTGCTGGTCTCAGACTGCTAACACAATGCTCAGTCAACTTCAGTCATTTGCTCTTTCAGGAAAGAACTAAAGAAGACATTGCTGAGAAATGTTTCATTAAATATTGCCAGTTGTGCTCTTTTAGACCAGTTTCCTGTCCTGGCCAAGCATAGGTAAAAAGGAAGTATATGTAGAGATAGATTACTTGATAAATACTTGTTGTTTCAAGTAAAGATCTAGGGACGTCCTGAGCCAGAAGTTGCATACTGACTGTAACAGTGAGCTTACAATCTTACAAATGAAAATGGTACTTTGTTTTGAACCTGTTTTAATCTGCCACTTTTTAATATCTTCTGTGCTTTCACACCACACTGTGTGAAAATTGTTCTTTCTTTGCTCTCTGCTCATCTATCACTGTTTTACGCATTAATATCACTTTCAGACATTTGCCTCCTTCCCAAGGTAAGAGTCCCAGCATCTTACCTTCTCCTGAAAGAAGGTATTCCACACCTCCCACTACCTTCTTTGCAGATATCTGACCCTTTTCTAGTTTCAGACTGCACGTTTTGAGATGAGATGATCAGAACCACACCTAGTATTTTAGCTACCATTATACCTTGGATTAATACACTGACACAATATGCTCTCTGTTTTATTTTTGCTTTCTTTCACAACTGTTCCTAAATTTCTAATTGCTCCCTGGCCACACCAGAGCACCCATCTGGTGTTTTCAGAGATACTCAGAGTCACTCCAAAATCTTCTTTAGAATTGCACTGCATAAGCCAAGAGCTGAGATGAATAAATTTGAAGCAGCAGAAAATCTTTCTAAATTCTATCACTTGCTTCTGCTCAGGCAGAGATATATGAAGGCTAGTAGAAATGCATATTCAAATTAAGTCTTTTGGGTGGGAAAACAAATTAAACACTATTCTATCATGAGGTTTATTACCCTGTTTTCCTTTGTATTATTACTATTTCCTACTGTACAACACAAAACTCAAACCTGTCTACAACCATTATTTAGGTGGCCCAAAGGCTTTCTTGAACCAGATTCTAAAATCTTGCCCTTTATTTTAAAATGTTCCAACCTTTTACCTGATATGTGGAACAGAATCTCCCTGGAGGAGAAGGAGAAGGGTATCAGTGCTCTCTAGTTTCATAGGAAGGAACAGTACCATGACCTTTTAACATCTTTCAGCCTCATTTGATATGCCCAGTTAGCATATGTATTTTTTTCCAGGTCAGATACTATCTGTACTGCCTTATCAAGGTTGGTGACTCAAGCCTACTGTCCTCATTTCTTGGTATTTTTCAGCATGTTAAAATTTCAATGCCAGCATTTTTCTACTCTCTTAGTAGAGTCACTGAGTTGTAAATGCTAAAGGCACAAGCATTGTCCTGAAGAGATGCAAAAAACAGATGCTATTAGCTTTTCCCTCTAGTCCAGCAGAGGAACTAAAGACAACAACCCTGTGCAGAGCCTCTGAAGCTCCCAGACAAGTGTTTTGTTTTGATTTCTTATTCTCAGACAGACAGTATGTTGTCACTGTCCTTGTTTGTGTGCCTGAAGAGACAGGATTCCCACCCAGCACAAAGAGAGTTTGCGCCCAATAGACATAGAAATGTGTTCTGGCAGCAGACCACAACACCCTATTGCATAGTTATTTCACTCCCACATGAAAAGCCACCTGTAAACTCTTTTACACCTCTACAAAATCATTTCCCTAGCAAACTTTTGTTACACCTCTCTGTCACTTTATTCAGACAGCAGAAAGGGATGGTGGTATGCATGATGTCTGCACCAGCGGTACCTGATGAAGGAGGTCCATGAGCCAAGAGGCATTTTCCAAGCTCTCCTTCTAGCAGAAGCTTCTTTCTTAATACTCAGTGTTTTAATTCACACAGTTTAAAGCGGAGATAGTGGATTGGCAAACCCATTTACAGGAAAGGAAAAAAAAAATAGGATTTTCAGAGACAAGCCCTTTAAGAACAGCCTTTTAAAATGAGAGGTGCTCTCCGGTGACTCTATTCATTTTAAGTTGCTGACAGACTTGTCACAAGCCCAGGCAATACTGCTGACAATAATCATGCTGTTCCCTAACACACCTTCTACAACAATTTTATTTGAAGGGGAATTGTTTCTACATAGTAGATCTCATTAAAACAATTTCCACACTTGGCTGTGACGTCTGGAAGCCACCTTCTTAACCCTCACCTATAATAAACCAAAGGATGAGTAGTGCCAAGATCATGGTCTTCTCATGTTTCTGAAGCATATTATTTACTCAGTCCTGTCGCAATCCTGGTTACAATATTGCTCAGAAGAACATTCACTGTCTGGCTGTCTAATTAATTGCAATGTCATTTCTCCTCTGTCTGCTTGGTTTATCTGAATTATACCATGTCTTCTTTGCTATTTCACTTGGCCTGCAAAATACATGCAAATGCCTGAGCCACACCAGTTACTTCTATTTTTCCTTTAAGCAAGTATTTGGCCCCTTTGGTGGCAGATAATCTGTCTGTGACACAATGGGATTATCTGATGCTGCTAGACAGAAAAATAACACATGGAAAAGCAGTGAAAGTTTGAGCAAAAGCAAAAGAATGAGCTTCCCAAAAAAGAGGTAAATGGGTTTAATCCAGCAATCCTGTTTGACAGGCCTGTAATGCTATAAGCAGCTTTGGCAGACCTGACTCAAAGTTTCTCAGAAGTGCATAGAGGATGGAGCGTTGCTGTGGAACATTTTCCCAAGGAGCCAATCTGCCCATGCTGGCATCCCCTAAGGACTGGATAAGGAAGATGGATGGCCACAACATTGGCTGGTGGGAGAGAGCTGCCACCCTGATCTTCACAGATGCAGCCCACGCCTCAGGGGAAGCAGCACACTCCTGCAGGGTATGGCTACAAAAGGCGTTGCAAAGTGGTGGGGAGGGCTGGGTGGGAAGGGACAGCTTTTACATGGTGAGACATGCTTCCTTATAGGAGCCCAGGGCTTTGCAGCTTTGGCAAACTGCGACCAGCAAAGCTGCAAGCTCCCATACTTGCTCTTGATTTTGACAGTTCTCATTTTTCTCCTTTTACTTCTTCAAGATGTCGTGGTGTGAAGAAGACTTGAAATGTGGGGAGGGACAGGCCACTTACACACAGAAAATTTTTTGTCCTCATGAAAAAGCAAGCTGTGGCTCCTTCAAGCTATGTCCATGCTCTGGGCATCCCTTCCACTCAAGCAAGACTTCAGTGTCAGAGAGTTGGGTCCAGGTCAAGGTCTTGCAGGTTACCTAGTCCCTAGCCCTTCTCCACTACTTTCCCCATGATAAATTCCTCACATAGCACTACCTACATGTCAACACTGTTGCTTCATGAACACTGTTCTGTACGAGGACCATAGAAAAGGATACAACTTAAATTTTGCAAGAATACTGGAGTTTAGCAGAGGCTACTTTAGATAAAAATAAGAAGTGACGTGAATAAAAGCTTAGTATGTGAATTTTTCTGGTGGGCTTACTGCTGTTTATCTGCAAGACTATATCCATTATACATAAATGTATATTTGATGCTAATATTTAGTGATATGCAACAAGCAATTGTTAGCTGAAGAATTTTGTCTAGATTTGGATTAGTGTGTCCGTTCTGGTTTCAAACAAACACCATGAGCTCATTTAGATACAGCATATCAATTCAAGGCCCTTTCTACTTTTGAAAATTGAAATAATTTGAAGACTCATTTCTTTTTTTTTTTCTTACACCATTGCTTTCATAGGGGTCAAAATGGAGAGTTTTTTTTATTTGTCCAATTTATTTTAGTAACACTTTTTGTCTCCACACTACCCCCTGAAGTGTTTTCAGCCATCTGGGGAAGATAGTACAAACTTGAAAAGAGTTACTTCAAATTTGTGCTACATTTAATTGTAGAGTCATATTATTTGTTCCACTTTATCTCTTGCAAATTGTAGAAAAATGGGCTGTGAAAAAATACCAACATAGAGGCCATATTAACCATAAACCCATGGTAAATATTGAGATTTTCGTTCAGAAACATATTGTCCCATGTGCTAATTAAGTTTTCTGTAAGAGAGATTTGAATTGCATGTGTCTAAATTCCAGAGTCCTTGTCTTACATAGCAGCAATCTGTTTCTCAAACCTTCAACACAATGAAAGGACCACAGGAAAAAAAAAAAACAAAAAACCAAAAAGAAGTTACAGCTGAGACATTCTTATCTCTGATTACCAGGATAGTATATCAAATTATTGGCAACTCTTGTCCTACAGAGTGCCACATATGCAAATACACTACTTTAAATCAAAAGCTATTATCTTGCACAAAACCTAAGGAAACCTGGGAGTGTTCTAAGTTCTCTCCCAATTAAGCAATTTCACTTCCTTTAATATTACTTTGCTGACATTAGAGTTCTTAGTGAAAATATACAGGTTTCTGAAGAAACTCATATGACAAGTGAAATGCTTGTAATTGGGACTCAGAAACAGCTTTTTTAACAATCATTTTTTACAACTTCAGGTAATGATCCTATTTTTTATGGGAATCTTTTCTGTAAGAAGAAGGCTTTGGGTTAAGCGACAGAGCACAGGCACAGCTGCATCACTGCAGAAATTTGGGATATCTTTCCCTACCCAACTCTCTTTGGAAGCATAACCCTCAGTCCCAGCATCTCCAGTTTTCTTGTCTTCACCAGCAGAATATAAATGAGGTTTTCACTGCTTCACTCAGTGGTTAGTTATCTTCACAAGTGAAATTGCTTCAACAGCAAAGATTGAATATTACCCAGCCTAAGACAGTCAGTTGTAGAATCCTAGAATCATTAAGACCTCTTAGATCATCAGGTCCAACCATTAATCCAGCACTGATGAGCCCACCGCTAAGCCATGCCCCTAAGTTCCAGATCCGCACGTTTTTTGAATGCTTCCATGGATGATGATTCCTCCACCTCCCTGGGCATCCTATTCCAATGCCTGACCACCCTTTCAGTGGGGGTGCTTAATATCCAATCTAAACCTCCCCTAGTGCAACTTGAGTACATTTCCTCTTGTCCTGTCTCTTATTGCCTGGCAGAAGAGACCAATTGCCGCCTGGCTACAACCTCCTTTCAGGTAGTTGTAGAGAGTGACCAAGTCTTGCCCGAGTCTCCTTTTTTCCTGGCTAAACAACCCCAGCTTCCTCAGCTGCTCCTCACAGAACTTCAGCTCCAGACCATTCACCAGTTTCATTGCCCTTCTCTGGACACGCTCCAGCAACTCAAGTCTTTCTTGTAGTGAGGAGTCAGGTAAAGTCATTCATCTGGGCTGCAACAGCCTGAGGTTCAAATTCCTGAGCAAACCCTGGAAAATAGGGATTTGACCCTGAACTTCCTGAAAGCCTAATGAAGGCTGTAATCACAAGGTAGTGTTTACTGTGGTACAGGTAGCCATTCCCTCAGTGGTTTTGGCCAAAATTCCACAATCCTTGGAGGATATTCAGTTTTTAAAATTTAATTTTTCTGGTGGATGAGTCCTCACCTGTTCTGTTAATGATACTTTAAATTTTATATTAATATAACAGCGAGCAGATGTTTTGGGCTATAATTTGTTGATCACTTCCTCTATTGCTAACAGCTGCTTTAATCTTACTTTAATACTCCCCTAATTTCTGTAAACCTCTGAGATATATGCATACAAGTAATATCAGGCTGCTATATCAAAAATATTGTGCTAATGTAATTGCTTGTGCAATATTTATTATCTTAAATAAACAAAAAAACATGGCTATTCTTCTTGTGCAAGATGGACACTTCAGGGTATTCCTACTTTGGAAATAGTATGCCTCTACAAATATACAGTGTGAAAATCTCCATTTCTTGAATCAGTCAGCATAGAAGTAAAACCATTAGGGCAAACAAGAATTATTGATACATGAACATGTCAGCTCAAACTTGCATGAACGGCGTTGACTCCTTTTAATGCTCCAACCTGGCCAGATAAGAAACAGCTTCAACCCAAAAGCTATCTCAACTCTTCATATTAAATTCAGCTGTACTAATATGGCTAAACAACTTGGAAGGATAGGTTGCTCATGCCTAATCAGTTTGGAACCTGCATTTATCATGATTCAGTCACATCAGCACTGCCAGTGCTCTTCCTATGCCAGTCCAACCATCACACATGAATTAGTCCAACAAACTAAATCCAAAAGAAAAAACACACCAGGAAAATACATTAACATCAAGTTACAGAGACAATTTATGTGGAAGAGGAGAGTTTTGCCATTGCTTTCAGTGGGAGGTGGTTGGACATT
This sequence comes from Campylorhamphus procurvoides, assembly GCA_013396655.1. Classification (NCBI taxonomy): domain Eukaryota; kingdom Metazoa; phylum Chordata; class Aves; order Passeriformes; family Dendrocolaptidae; genus Campylorhamphus; species Campylorhamphus procurvoides. The sequence continues at coordinate 2,093,194 of WBMV01001825.1, read as the reverse complement.
TTTATACTGAAATGCTGTTTCAAAGACAGATCTACTTACCCTAAACTGTAGGCTTCAGATCCCAACCTGTAGGCTGCAGCAAGCTTGTTGATGGATTCAGATGTATGGCTGTGGGCAGCTGAGCTCCTGCTGAGGGATTCAGAGTCGAGACTGTAGGCAGCAGATCTCTTACTCTGCACAGCAGAGTGATCATATGCTGTGGATCCATAGCTGTAGGCTGCCGACTCGAGATCGTACGCTGAAGAGCCATGACTATATGCTGCTGAGCTGTCGAGGCTGAAGCCTGCTGCAGATGCATGGCGGTAGGCTGCAGAGCCCCTGGCATAAGCTGTGGATCCTTGAGCATAGACAGCAGATTTGCTCTTTGTTTCCTTTTGGTACTGGCTTACAGTGGATGTCAGCGCTTTATGGCGGTACGCACGGTCATAGTGCTCATGGTGTCTTTGATAGAAAGGTAAAGACATCATGGGTGCCTCTTAATTTTGCTTTTTGCTGCACACTTCTGAATGCAAATAAATAGGATGGTGTCTGAAAAAGAACAGATCAAACATAAGGACTATTGTCAAGGAAACTCCCAAGTTAGCATGCAAATAATACATAACTTCATACAAACTAACACAGAACTTAAAAATCAACTGCAATGAATTTAGGGTTACCTTTTAAAAATGTGACCAACTTTCAGATAGATTTATATTTAAGTTTCAAGATGTTCATATGTCATCATCACGACCAGAAATCTTTGCACTCGTGTCCACTCTTTCATAGTTGGCGCCCCTATTATTGCAAACTATTCAAGTTTTAAGTGCTCAACTTCTCCACTCATTACTGAAAACTGATGAAACTTTATGTAATTGCCTTCCTCAGAGATAGTGTAAATAATTTTGTTCAATTACAATAGAGATAATAAACTAATAAATTATTTTAAAAGATATGAGCAATTCCAACAAGGTTACATATGTTGAAATAAAAAAATATTTGAATATTTCATTAATCTTTAGTCCAACTCTCAGTTGAATTTAATATTCCATTTAATATTTTAATAGTGAATTTAAACACTAAGATTGAGAAGGATGTCAGGTTTTCCGTAAATGTGTATTATATTGATTATTTTGCATATGATACCAAGGTTCAATTTAAAAGGCCTTATCATACTTCTACAGTTTAATCAGGGATATAGTCTGTGTCCAATGCATAAAATCATGCTCCTCAATCCAAATGACCCTTTTCTTTAACCTAGAATGTCATGTTCAAGATTGTTAAGAAACTTCCTCCAGACAATAGCTCCATGTAAGTTTCAGTCTGCACAGTAATCAGTAGACTGTCTTGCAGTCACTTGTAGTAGGAAATTTGATCAGGTGAGAGGTAGTTCCCCTCTCAAAACGGGATGAGGGTTGAGTGCAGAAAGGATTTCCCTTGTTTGTTTTTAAGCTAGCAATTCAGTTTTTATTTTGCTTTTGTTTTATTTTACTGGGTTTAAAACTGAATTTTTCTTCTTTGACATGCCAGCTTGCCTCTATTAATCCATATGATAACCTTTCTTTCTCTTCTTTTTAGGCTTACAATATGGCTAGGAGTGTCCCTGAAATGGTACCTGATTATTAATAGAAATGAGCTACAATGAGGAATGTTTAGAAGAATTTAAAAAGATCCAAAAACAATGGTAAGAGGTTTTTGGTATTGGGGGGTTTATTATCAATCACAACAATAGGAGACTTGTTCTGCTTCTTTTTTTGTTCATGTTAATGAAAAATAAACTAATGTTTTGACATAAAATACACTTACAGAACTGGAGAGCAGTCATGACTTCATGAAAATTGAGTGGGGCTGTCCTGTGCCCCAGGGAGTGAGGCTGTCATGTGCGGGGCCAGAAGTTGGACTTCAATGATCCTTATGGGTCCCTTCCAGGTTAGAGTATTCTGTGATTCTGTGATTTATTTTTTTAACCTGGTCTTTATGCTTTCTATATTTGACTCCTTGGCTTTTTCTGAAGTATTTGGCTCTGATAACAAGTCAACAAATTGTAAACTATTCTCTTTGGTAACTGCTCAGGTACTCACCCTAACCAAGACAAATTATGAAAAAACAAAACACACACACACACACACTAACTAAATAAACAAAAAAACAAACAAAACAAACCAAAAATCCCAAACCAACAAAGAGGCAAATTAGCAGGCTCTCTCACTGGAGATGCTATTTGTATGATAACAGAGTAGGTGATTTGTTTGCAGAAAGTCAACCAGCAAGAAACTCTTTCAGAAGTCTTTATGTAAAAGAGATTGATGATATCCTCACCACAGAGAAACTGTGACTTCAGGGAGACCAGTTTACGCATTTCTTTTGTTTTTATCTAAGAAATGGGGAGGAACGGGAAAGTGTTACCTCATTGTTCTTATGGTAAAAAATATGTTCCTTTTTAATCCCCTTGTTTGTCATGCTGGCTATTTTTTCATGACAGTCTAAAAGAGCAGAATTATTCTGCCTAGTATCCTTGTTTTTAATATATATCAATAGTTTCTGTTGTTATTTATTTCACTTTGCTAGCTACAAGTAGGATGCAATTTCTCTTAATTTCCCTACTTTCAGAATATTTCTTTTCTTTATTTTAATTCACTGCTTTCTCTTCCAACTCTGCAGAGCTTGGTTTAGGATTTGCAAATTGTTGTGATCTCTGCTGAGCAATGTTAGGGAGTACAGGTTAGTATTGTCTTGCACTGAAAGGGAAGGAACATGAAAACATCTTGTTTTCCTTCTGCAGAGTACTACAGTTGTCTCCCTCTGTCCTCACCAGCTTTATTTGCAGGCTATTTATTGGCTGGCTTCATCATGCATACAACAGGCACAATGCTAAAGCCATTCAGTTCTGCTGCTCAGGGATTCCCACAGTCTTCCAGGCTTCAAAGTAAGGAAGGTGATCTAAAAGCAGAAAGCTCTGCATTTGTTGCCCATTAAGAGGTTAAATGAGACATTTCATTTACATCTTACCAGAACAAAAGAACAAGCTAAAATCTACAAAGGAAACCTTTTTCTTCCAAACTCATAAGGGCTGGACATCACTATCCTCAGGATTAAGAGTCTATGATAGGACTAAGAGCTAAGGCAGGAAGGCAGGAGCTGAGCGCAAAGTCATGTCTCATCATTCAAATCAAAGACCAACATCAACTCATATCATATAAGAGGAAACTCCTTTTATAGGTCTTTTATCACACTATGAGTTATGTTTTATATTTCCTCTGAAGCATCAAGGATTGCTCATAGGTCAGAATAAGTGAGTTACGCTACAGACACAGTAGACTAACACTATCAGAGATTACAAGAAACTCAGAACCTTCTAAGGATTTTGCTCCTATTTGGATCACTATCTGATTATCTGATTGACTCCCATCTCTTAAGTTTTATAAAATCTATGCTACCTGCATCCACTTTTTCTGCATGCATTAATCAGCCCACTTCAGTGGGAGGACAATGCTCCCTCTCAAGACCTGTGTAGCATTTCATCAGTGCAGAGTTTGGCCTAAAAGTATTAGTGGCCATAGTTAGAGGAATATGCAGTTTTTGGAATCATGTCCTAGCAGCTGTTCAACTGAATTTTTCAAATTACTACTGAGCAGACAGACAGTTCTGTATTTGTCCATAGGCTGCAGCTACACCTTAAAGGTAGTGATTTTACTTCCTTCACCTATTGTGCTGTTTACCATAAAGATCTACTCCATGAATGAGTGAAAACAGTGAAATAGATTCAAAAAACCAAAAAACAAAACCCACTCTCTTCTAAGTAGGGGGGAAAAAAAGATAACATTTCCTTCAGCTCAGTCAATGGCTTAACAAATCATAAGACATCCTATGCAACTAGAAAATATTTGGGTTATTTACACATTCTGTAAGCCCAGAGGAGGTTACATGACGAACCTCTCCTGTACCTCAGTAACCCATGCTTCATTTGTGAGTACTGGAACAATATGCAGTAATAGCTGAGGCATAATAAAACAGCCCTTGCACTACTTCCTTTTGTTTCACAGCTGAGCCCTCAGATATCTTCAGTTCATGTCCACAAATCCCTCAAATAACTGCTGAGCTGAGAAGAATAAAGGGAGCTACTATCAACTCAGCATTACAGATTCAGATCAAAAATAATTGAACACATAAAGCCTTCCAGCATAAAGAAACACTTACCAGGACCCAAATGAATGGCAGCAAATGGAATAGCTCTCAAGTGGACGAATAGCACAAAAATACAGCAACAATGAAGCCAGCAAAGAAAGAGGTAGTTAGGACGAGGGGTAAGGACTGGACTTCAAGGTCCAGAACAAAAATAATGCCTGCAGTCAGTGGAATGTCAGTGCCCCAGTCCAGACCTTTTATGGACAGGGGGATGCTATAAATATAGCATCGAAGAGGGAGAGAGACAGAAGCAGATACCGATACTCTGTACTATCTCTGTGCAAAGACATGATGACAGCAGCTTCAAACTGAGAGTTCTCCCTTTAAAGTATCTTCACTAAATTTTGCACAAAACCAGTATTCCAATTCAAAATTATTTATAGGAGCTTTTTTCCTTACTTAAATCAGATTTAGGAGCAAAAAAATTACTGTGTCATGAAACAGAAACTAGGAAAGACCAGTCCCTGTATTGACCTTTGCCATGGTACAAGAACATGACTATTTTATGGGTTCTTCTTTTTTTCTTAATGCCAAGCCATGGTACATTTAATATAGATATTTCAGTTTAATGACAGACAATCTAGCAAGACTCTATAAAGCCATACAGTGAGTTGCAATTCAATTAAAATTATTTTCTTTGTTCTGTTGTCAAAGCGTTACTTTTGTATCATCTTTTTTTAAGATAAAATACTAAATTAAGAACATGACCTCATGAGGCATTTAAGTCGATATAAACAATGCAGCCCTTTTGTTTCTAAATTAAACACTATTACCTCCAGGAATAATTAAATGGGCTTGTCTTCTTTCATAGAATCACAGAATACGCCATGTTGGAAGGAACCCACAAGAATCAAGTACACTTCCCAGCCTTGCACAGGACCATCCCCAGGAGTCCCACCATGTGCCTAGGAGCACAGAAGTGTGCAATCAGTGTGGCTGATAATTTCCGACATCCAAGATCTAATAGGTGGAATGCACTGTGACTTCATTGTAAATACAGATTTTGCTCTGCACTGTAAATTTAACTTTCAATAAAAGTGATCAGTCCATTTTATATATATATATTTATTTATTGTTATTTTGTGTATATATATATACCACACTCGCCATGCAACACAACTGAGAACTTTCCAAATCCATGTCATCTGCTGAGGCCATCCCTTTTATGGGTGTAATCATCAGAGAGAGGTCTGGATGAGGCCAGCAGGCCCCAGGCTTTTCTCTACGATGTTTCATCACTATCTTCTTCCTCACCTCCCTGCCTTGATTCTACCTGAAATCCCTTCATTGTCCCCACTAGCTGCTTGCTCCCTGGGGACCTTCTATCTCCTCCCTAATGCTACACTATGGAGTAAGCTCACAATCCTCTTCATCTCCCACACTAGGAGCTGCTCAGCTACCCAGAGTATATGGACTTTTGGTCATTGCTTCCAAGGACAAAAATTATGGCCAGCATGAAGTTGTACAGTCATAGAAACTGTGTCATGGCTTAGGAAACTGGCCAAACCTGCAACAGGCAGAATGAAATATTGGAACCCTAATAAAAGCTTTTCTTCCCCCTGAGTACTGTGCCAGTGGCAGTGATCCTGAGCTATATATTCTGGGCTATAATGTTTACTTTCAATTAGAGAAGATAGAGGCTTCAGTGGATGGCCTCCTGGATTCTATTATAAACTCCTTATCCACTCCTTCACGGGGGGTCATTTGTACTGACATCTTAGAAGTCTGAATGACATGCAGATTGTTTTTTAAGAATTCAGAAAAACGGAGGGAAATGAAAACAATTAAACATGTTGTTTCTCTGCTCTCATTGCAGTACAATCTGTATAGCTCACAGGTGTGGGATAAAAATCTAAACAACATTTTCAGTGTTTTTGTGGGTATAATGGCACTATCAAATCCAATACAGTTTTCAAATTCTGTGCTGCCTCTGTTTTTTCTGTAAATAAATTGGAGATACAGTGTAACAGCAAAATCTTTTGTATTCTTTTATTTTGGTACCTAAATTTACACATTTTTAGATCTGGCTTTAATATGAGATAATATCCACAGCTAATTTCAAATCACTTAACTCCTATTTGAATATCAAAGTATATATTTGAAACCACTTGGAGCTCTGGAAGTCTCAGAATCTCTGCAGCACTGTGTATCCACATGTATTTAGTCCCATTAGTCTTGGGAGAGAGACTCTTAGGAAATGTTAGTTCTGTCTTCTCCTAATTGGAATTACATAGTGCCAAAGACCAGTTTCTTTTTCTGAATGGGAAAGCTGAAATATTAATTTAGAACTTTAGATGGCAGGAAAAAATAGCTTTCTAGACTTTCCATTGAAGTTTTGAGAGCTACAGCATACTGTAGCTATGGGTGTAATTAAATTCCACAGCAACCCAGTCCATCTCTTTCACTTAAGCAGAGTCTTAAATAAATTTAGCAAAACACTTTTTGGAGGATAAAGGCTTTGATCATGCGTGTTGTCTTCTGAAATCTGTTTTCAAACTTGGGTAAAATTTTCTGAATCAATTCCCAAAACTTTCATTTTTCTCCAGAAAAAAACCACTTTAGTAAAATGTTTTGTTATCCATTATACTCTAACTGCCATCTTCATAACCCACTGAAGACCTTCACCCATGAGAACGTCTTAATTTCCAGGTAAAAATCTGTCTCTTTTTCTGCTTATTCTCTGCATCATTCTCAGCTCATGTGTTTCACAGGGAGTTAGACTTTTAATACAAGGGACTAGGAGCAGCCTAGAGCAGCTTGAGTGTGCTGGCCTCATGCCTGGAGGACCAGGTACAAGACCACTGTCTCCTTGATATGGATAGAAATTACGTTCAGAGTTTCTCCTTACTGATGTAGAGGCTGGGTTGGATAATGAGGAGGACACTGCCTTTTCCTGCACTGCCAGTCTATGATTCTAGCCCTCCCATTGTTGCTCCCCATGAAAATAAAGTCTAAATACAGAAAGTATTTCGCATAGTTAGTTTTATACACAAAAGTAGGGGCAAATAAATTATGTGTGAAATGAAGCAAAACTAGTGCAAGTGTTCCACTAGAAGTGCTGAACATCATTGTTTGTTTTGCACTGGGTGGTGCTGGTCCATTATCATCCCAGTTAAAAAGGCATCTGGACTGCATAAGGTATTAGTCAAAATGAAATGTATTAGTGATAATACTGTAAGAAGAAAACAGTACAATCTTACATCCCCTTATGTGCTAAGAACCCCAAGCAGTGTAACATCCAACAGTAGGCTCTGGGGACACCTTATAAGAGCCTTCCAGTACCTAAAGTGGTTCTGCAAGACAGCTGGAGAGGGACTTTTTACAAGGGCACCTAGTGATAGGACAAGGGGGAATGGCTTTAAACTGAAAGGAAGGAAGTTTAGATTAGATATTAGGAAGAAATTTTTTACTGTGAGGGTGGTGAGGTACTGGAACAAGATGCCTAGAGAAGTTGTGGATGCCCCATCCCTGGAAGTGTCTAAAGCCAGGCTAGATGGGGCTCTGAGCAACCTGGCCTAGTGGAAAGTGTCCTTGCTCATGGCAGGGTGGGTGGAACAAAATGACCTTTAAGGCGCCTTCCAACCCAAACCATTTGATGATTCTATCCCAGGAGCAAAAATTTCTGAGCCCTTAAATAAGTTCTTAAAAGCCTGATATATTACATAATAAGGCAGAAACAAGTGATAAGAGACCATTTTGTTGCGCAAAACAAAGGCTGCAGCACTGCTAAGTGTACAGCCTAGCCTGTTCAGCATACTGAGCGTCTCATCTACTGTATTTTTCATTTGAAAACAAATCATTGTCCAGTTGAGCTAAAAATCCTTCTATTAAAAATCTTTGCACTGTTTCACAACAGCTACTCTGATTCTCTTTCACGCTTTGTCACCATTCAGTCTCTGTGTGTAAACTGCACAAAGGTTTTATGTGCGTTTGTAAATTTGACAGGCGTATGTAATACAAATTTATTCAGAATATGCAAATCAATAGGGAAAACATTCTCTTGCTCTTTTTTTCCCTGACTCTGATGATGATTACTGTTGCTTTGCATAAATCACAGCAGAGCTGTGGGAGTGGGAGATGTATAAGATTAAGGCTTTCTGTCTGAAGTAATTTGTCAAAAATCTTCCACATGCTGATGAGCTTTCAAAAGAATTAAGATACTGTACCTCATATCTTCCAGTTGGTTTCTATTTTAAATATTACCTTTTTTTTAACTTTTATTTATAAGCCTGGATTTTCCATCAGTTCTTATTTTCTTGTGTTGAAACTCTTCTATGTAGTACCTGTCAGGGACATCTCAGCTAAGGTGTAATTCCTTATATGTTTTAAATTGGATCCCTTTCCATTTGAAAGAACAGTTAGAGGGGTTTTTTACCCATGTTATGAATTTTTAAATAAGAAATTTCTGAATGTTGCCCCATAAAGAATTACTTTCTTATCGTAATGAAAAAGAGACAGGAGGATTGCGAATAAATCTATTTTAAATAATAGTTCTTTCTTCAAAGTCAGCAAAGATTAGTCTAGCAGACAAAGAATTCAATGTGGAATATTAACAAAAACCCATTTGCAACATAATGGTTTGCAGAAGGAAAAACGGCTTTTCTCCATGCCTCTGGGTCTGTTCTTGCAGCCACTAGCATTTCTGAAGTACTAAGTAAACATGAACTGAAGAAACTGCTGGACGCTCTCATAGATGAGTAATTGTCAGGCTTTCCTAGTAGGCTGAGACAAAAACATTCTCCAGATTAAAAAAATGAACCTTGAGAATGTGATGAACTTCCTGTTCTTTTCTGGTTTTCAAGGAAAAAAATTCACCTGATGTCTGTGGAAAAACACCCCATTTTGCTGGTCAGCTTGGTAATTTGGTACTGCCCTCTTTACCAAACCATAGGAATCTGGGAAATTTTCCCAGTCTGTAACCATCACAGCTGCATAGTATTCATGACATAAGAATGAGAAGACTTTGGTTCATATTTCTTCTCTTTTCTAGAACTTTTTGTCTTGGTATTCTGTATTCTTCCTCTCCTTTTTTCTTTTTTCCATCTTTTTCCCGTGAGTATTTTGGTCTTCACAGGATCTTAGTATTGCTTGACTGCATAAAATACTAATTTCTAAGTTTTCCTTACACCATAGGGAATTACTATTTAAAACGATGCACCACCAGCAGAATTTCTAAATCTAGCTGTACTTCAGTTGTGATTTATAGTCACACTTCTCACTAATGAGCCTGAATTGTGTGCAGCAGTATAAGACCAGTCTTTTAAGCTACTCTTGTTACCATGTCTGAAGTAAAATGAAAGAGTGACTATTACTTTTATTGGATTGCATTTATGCACTTGGAACAATTTTCAGCTGCCAAGAAAGTCATTATTGAGCTTAAGCAGAGAAAATCCCTCTTGGAAAAAAATTAAGCCTATATGTAAGTGAATGACTTCAGAAATTGGACATATATTTTCAGAAGATAGCATTGCTGGTGACAGACAAAGGACAAGCATCCCATAGTTTTACTGTCATCACTTTATTTGCCATTATTTCTGTCTAATAAGCTTTATGTTTGTAGAAATTTGCATACTGTTTTACATCTCCATTTTCACACTGCTAGTCTGTTGGGATATGCTTTTCTCGTGGGAATGCAAAGAGAGTCTTTAACCAAGGTTGGCAGCTGTGTGCTGTAAGATAAACAACCTTGCAGGCCCATGGGAACCTGGAAGCAGGCTGGATGAGGTCATACATTTAACAGCCTTCTGATAATAACCAATGAGTATTTGTTTATGTCTATTTGCACCAATGGTGTTAATGCACGTATTGTCAGAAATACTATAACTGTAGAACTTTCTTTAATAAAGTGGAGTTTGCTGTAATTCATATTGAATCGTCTGCATTCTTCGCAAGCCCGTTAACCTTCGACACTAGTCCAGCTAACAATTTCTAGTAATTACTATCAAGAGACAGTACAGGGCATCTAAAAGGCAATTTGGAACTACAATAAGAATCACAAAAATCACAAAATAATTCAGGTTGGAAAGGACCTAGGTGGTCTCTTGTTGAACCTCCAGCCCCAAGCAGGGTCAGCTGTGAGACTGTCTACAGCTTTATTGAGTTGGGTCTCGAAAATCTCCAGTGACAGAGACTGCACAACCTCCCTGAGCAATCTGTGGTAGTCCTTTACTATTTTAACAGCTGAGAGCCAGGACCATCATCCACAGATCCTCACAGAATTGTGTGTTCTCCTCCAGAATCATAGTTTGATTCTCTGTTTGCATTTTTAAAAAATGTGACAAGTTTCTGGCTCTGCAGTCTAGCATTCGATCTCCTCCAGATACCTCAATCCATGCAGGTTGTCAGTACTCTTAAAGCTGTGAAACAGTAACAACAGACCATTTGGAGATCTGATGACAGATTTGTATTTAAAGTCTCTGCAGTTCAAACCGTGCTATATTTTACTATTCTCGTTACTGGTTCAGAACTGTTAGCATCAAAGTCAGCCCCAGAGCCAGTAGTTTATCAATGGCACAAAGCAAAGTGATTTTGTTCCAGTGTACGAGTTTCCAGTGTCTAACTGTGTTTGTAAAGCTTTCCTTCAATTCAAGGGCTAATTTCTGACAATGACAGGCTCTAAAGAAGATTTAAAGGGTATTTTAACGTTGCAACCTAGTTGCCCAATTTTCCGTCTCCCATCCTATGTCCGTATCTCTTGCCTTCCAAACTTTGCCTTATCCTGGTAAATCAGTGGCAGAGCTCAAATCACTGGATTGGGAGCATTTGAAGGGAGGCAGATGGAGAACGCTTCTGAGGAGAATGCATTACCCTGCAGTCAGGGGGGCGCTGTCCCCAGAGGGGAGGTTTTTCCTAAGTAGACAAACCTTGGCATCTGAATAATCTCTGCACATATCTCAAGAAAGGATTGGTGCTGCATTGCTGAAGGCTTACAAACATTTAACATTAGCAAGCATATGATGTCCAGAAACATTGCTAGATCTTCAGCTGCATGTTCAAATAAAAGATGTGGACCTGAGAAGAAGGAAGTCATCTTTCCATAAGTTATGAAAGAGCTGTATATGAACCCACAGAAGCTGTAATGGTTTCAGGAGTTTAACGACCCATGTGAACTTCATGCTGGACAATGGCAAGGGAAAACCACTCATAACATTTGTCAATGTTAAGAGACAAGCAGTCTGTATTTGCCTTATTTAACACTGAAAGCACTGAGCTGTACAAGCTGTGGCAACAACAGGCATTTTAAAATTTGAATCAGCTCACTAAAATTGCTGAATTACATTAATTTACAGAGCACTGCATCTCCAAATTATAACTAATAGATGGGTATTCTGAATGTAAGCTTAGACTAGCTAACCAACCACATGATTATTTGCATAGATCAGTGGAAACTGCTGAAGGCAATATTATATTCACAATATCCAGCAAACATGGCAATGCTTTTTTAGCTTTCCAAGTGTCAGATACAAGCATAATATCATTTCACTGAAAATAATTTTGAAGTAATGAGCAAACAGAAACCAGCTGTACAATTCACAAAGCTTTAGTTTCAGTCCCTTCCCAGCACAAGTTCTTATAAAAAGCTTATAATGTCAAATTGAATTTGGAGTTCAAATAATTTTACTTAAGGAAAGTGATTATCTGGGAAAGATGTGTCCTGAGAATCCCAAAATACTTTGAGGAAGAAAGGCTACACATTAGGGCATTCCTATTCGAGATGCAGTACTCAGGGAGTTTGTGAACAGCACTCACTGAGTGAGCTGCATATACATTTAATTAACAGCCACCTTTTACTAACAGTGGACTTAGAGTTCATTGGAAATGAAAGATTCATTCACCATTGTCCCAGTTTGGGCAGGCAGATGGAGGGCTAACAAATTTGAAAGTCTCAGGGAACGGCACTGGCATCAGTTTGAGACCAGTGACATTATACTCTCCCTGCCTTCTTTACATTGTGATCTCTGGCTTTTCCATCTGCCCATGGAGGTGGAGCAAGGAGATACAACGTAAGAACCAAATAAATGTGCAAGACTGACCAGAGAATATAGCACTGGAAATGTGTTTCAGACTCCAGTCATCTAAGTCAAATTTCCAAACATTAAAATCCTTGCATAATTGCTTTTGTATTTTCTTTTGTAATTGGCTTCTTCTTTCCCTGTAGTACAATTGAATGGAGATCTACCTCCAAGGCACATTTGCAAACTATTTGGTATTTAAAGCTTATGAGTCACAATCATTTTGCTGCTGCATTCCTGTGTCTTATTCTGAAATGGTTTCTCTCAGAGTTTGCTCAGTAGAGCAGGTACCACCCCTACACAATACCAGTACTGACTTTGCTGGCCAAGGAAGATGTCACAGCCTCATTCTCTGCAATAGCTGGAAGGCTGGTGATCTCCTTGCTTTGCCTGGGTTTCTTCTGCTCACATAGTAAAGGTGCTACATGCGCAGTGTGGCAGCCACTTGAAACTTGTTTGAGATCTAGTATTAATAATTCTGCACTTTTGTCACAGAATGTCTTTTGTTCTAGTGTTCTCAAATACAAAAAATTCTGTGATTAACATTAGCTGCTCCAGTTCAAGAAGACACCGTGATACTGGCGCCTTGGGTTTTATCTTTCCATGAGTCTCTAAATTATTCTGATAAATATATTATAAAAATCTTTGTCACCATATGCCCTTACTACCTTATCTGACTTGCTGGTAGCAAGCTGACAATGGAGCAGAAAAGCCTCTTTAGCCCAGGTGTTTTCTGCTTCTGAATTGCTTATAATCATGCTTCCTCCAGCATTCATCCCCTCTATGTTAAACTTGGCTACATGAGTTATTCAGAGAACTACACACAGAGGGCTGTACTCTTTATGGACAGACACACACAGTACATAATCCGAAAATGCCTATTATCATAATGGCAATACAATCTCTTTATTGCAAGAGGTGCCACTCTGCGTGGCCCACTACACTACTAACTCCAACAAAAATGATTCCTAATCTTTGCCAAAAGAAAAACAGTGCAAGTGAGATAGCCTCCAAAATTATCATCTGTATAGACACACACTCTTTGGACTAATTAGAAACATTCTTATAGATAACACCATAATCTTTGTAGAAATAATTAGAACAGTGATACAGACCCATAGCACTCAAAGTTGTTAGATAAAGTTAAAAGCATGTGGAGCCCGGAGTTCACATGATTCACTGTCTTATAAAGCTGATACCAACCCAAGGACTAAATGTGCACAGCAGAAAGTATGAGGTATATCTTTGTTTTCTATTTATAGTCACATATAAAACCAGAGGGGAAGCATTTGTCAGCTAGATGGGTCTAATTTTCTGTGAGATGATCCAGATTGGAGCACGTATAATGACCATTTATCACCTCCTGGCAGTGCGTTGAACTTTAGACACATTTCTTTTGGAAAAAAAAAAAAAAAGGAAAAAAGAAAAAAAAGAGATGCACGAAGAAAATTAAAGTTATCTACACAGAAAAGATCAAATTGAATAGTTCAAGCATATTTTCACATTCTGTCATTTTATGAATTAAAGTTTTAGGTTACCTTGCTTGCAGAGACCAAACTTAAAGTTTCAGATTCCAATGGGATTTTGTGAAAAATCTTTGTGATTAATCAACACTGGGGGAAAATGGTATATTTTGGGACAAGAAACATATAGTTCTTAAAGGTTTTTGCCAGTATTTTATCTATGTATGATGAAGAAGCACTTTTCATCAAGGCAGTCAGAAATACCTTGACATTTATAATACATGTATTTGTCATTACTTCTGCAGGTCTGAAAGTGTCAGTAAAATAAAATATCCAATGGACATTTTTACAGCTGATATCAGATTTCTCTCATTTTGCCTGCATAAAAAAAAAGTTGTTTTATTAAGTGTACCACAGTACTTTATATTTCCCATCCATGAAAAAGTCGTGTGTTTCGGGTTTCAAAGTGGAAGGGTGTGTGCTACTCCAACAGTCATGGTTGGCAGACAGCTCAGTCCTCAGCCCATAGCTGTAAGCATGCCTGAGAACCACCCCGAAAAAGTTGTTAGTGCCTTCCTGAAGCAGGGCTGATTTTCTGCTTACAGTCTGTAACTGTGTAAATTCTTACTCTTTCTGTTGTAGCTCCCCAGGGACTGTTCCACTAGCTGGCAGAGTGAATAGAGAGGGAATATGTCCCTTCCCTCTGCTAATGCCAGCAGGGACTCATGACCAAGTGCAGCTGCGTAATGACTGCTAGATGGCTAACAACAGCTGCTGATCACTTCCAGATATTCCTGGTGGAGCAATTAATTTTTTTTCTTGCTGCTGGGTTGCTCATGAAGAGGGAAAGAACTGCCTGTCAGAAAAGCTCAAGTGAGCAGCATCTGGTCTCATTCATGGGCTTCCTACCCTGACAATGGGGTGTACTTCCACGAGGGTGTAAGAGCAGTGAGAAATCCAGCCTGCAGCAAAGAAGGCAAAGTCCCGTGTTCCTCCCTACAGCAGCTCTAGAGAAAGCAGGGAGGGTTGGACAAGTGGTGGAAGAAGGGCTGGACAAGGGCTTCAAAACTTCCCATTGGAAAAGTGGGAGCTTGCCCTTTTCCTTCCTTGAAACTGATACAAGGAGAGGAAAAGTGAGAAAAGGATTTTATTACATCTGTCATATATCACAAGGAGGCCTTTCTGGGGTGCAGCCCTGGGGGAGGATGGTCCATCAACAGCTATTCTGCAATATGAGAAACTCACAAGAAGACTGCGTTTAAAATGGAAGTATCTAGAGGGACTGCAAACCAGTTTTTTTCAATTGCCCCTATCACTTGCAATTAGCTCCTGTTCACTATTATCACTACAGAGACATGCATCAGATTACAGTTTTGGGTGGAGCATTTGGAAAATGATTATGCTCTCCCTTATTCCCAGTTAGAGAAGCTGAGTAGAGTAACACATGCCATTTCACCTTATCGCCTCGTTTCTGGTCTCAAGGCTGTTTTCATGTGTAAAATGGCCAGAGCCTTAGGACTCTTCTTTTTAAAGTGAGATTTCATTTTACAAAGCACAAAAGCTCTCTCTCTAAACTAGGGCTTTTGAGATATCTTCCCAGCTCATCACCAGAATAAAATCATATGTCCTTCCATAGCTGGCAACAGGGGGTCAGTGGAATGCTATGTGCAAGCAGACTAGCTAGATAATGTTCTGATAATGGGATAGGCTTATAGATAGGAAAAATGTCAAACTCTTTGATTTTAAAAGCATTTATGCCTTCCATCAATTTTTCACAGTCCTCATTAAGTCCTCCTTACTCTTCCTATGCTACACAAAGGAGAGAACATGTTCTTAACATTAACATCAATATTAACGTGTTTCTGTGGGCTATTTAGGGAGACTTGAACAAGGAAGCATGGCTAGAGGAGGGAGGTGTGCTCAGAGCTTTGTGAAGCTAGGTTTAATTTCCTGTGTTAATTAACTCATTTTCCCATTGCAATTTGTTCGTTTTTTTTCACTTCTGTCCATGCGCTAATTTCATCAATTTTCACCAAAGGGTTCATGAACTATGAGTTCTCCATTGGCTTCCAGGATTGAATGACGCTCACTACAAATCTCATTTTTTCCAGCTCTTGGCCTATTCTAAAATATTGGCTTTCATATATTTTTCAAGCACTTGGATATTTTATTCAACTAATATTTATTCAAAATTTCCCTCTTGTCTGTTCTAAATTCAACCCAGATTCAGAGGAAGGTTTGCAAACCTCATTTGAGTGGTAAGTCAGCTCCACACTCACACAGGTGCAGCTGCTGAAAACAAGGAGACTGATTTTTTTTATACAAACAGAAAACATACTTAATATGTGTTATTGACTGCCATGATGTTACATCTTTAACTGTGACTGCAATACCATAAACCAAAATGTTTTCCATATCAGAAAAAAAAAATATTTGAGCTTTCTATAAAATTATGACACTGATTCCCAGCCTGTACCAAAACCAGAGAGACTCCTCAGGGTTTCATCACAGGGGAAACTGTGATGTCAGGTACCATAAAGCCTTAACAGTTGTGATACACCCAGCTCACAGGAAAGCTTCTGAAGCAATCAGAGCCTGGAGACACTTTTCTTAAGGTTCTGGTGATTAGGAAAAATTAATTAACATCAGTAAAGCAGAGCAAAGAGGGGCTACTATAGAAAGGCAGACCCTCACTTTGTAAGATGTCCAGCAATTTCCCGCAGTAGAGGCTGGCAGATGTTTGTCGCAGACAGATGCTTGCTAGAGGCAATGCTGTAGGGTTCTCAGCACAGGAAAGACATGGACATGCTGAAACAGGTCCAGAGGACCTCAAAATATTATCAGAGGGCAAGAGCACCTCTCCTCTGAGGATGGACTGAGAGAGTGGGAGCTGTTCAGCCTGGAGAATCAAGGCTCTGAGAAGACCTATAGCAGCCTTCCAGTACCTAAAGGGGAGAGCTAGAGAGGAACTTTTTACCAGGGTATGTAGGGTTAAGATAAGAGGAAATAGCTTAAAACTGAAAGAAGGTAGATAGTATGAAGAGATTAGATATTAATAAGAAAATCTTTCCTGTGAGGGTGGTGAGGCACTGGAACAGTTTGCCCAGAGAAGCTGGGGATGCCCCAGGAAGTGTTCAAAGTCAGGCTGGAAGAAGCTTGGAGAACCCGGTCTAGTGGGAGGTGTCCCTTCCCATGGCAGGAGGGCTAGAACTAGATGACTAACTTTAAAGGTACTTTCCAACCCAAATAGTTCTATAATTCAATAATTCTATTATGTGATTTGCAGAGTTCAGAAGTGCTCCAAATACCACCGCAGAGCCCACGGCACTTGTGGGGTCTTTCCCTTCCTTCTCCAGCCCACAGCAGGATTTAGCCCCACATCGGTTTAACGTAGTTTTACAGCACCCCTCCTCTCCCGGCCGTGGCGGAACCGGACCTGGCCTGTCGCTCGGATTCTACCCAAATGCGGAGCTCCCCTTGCTGGCGACAGCCGGGACGGGATCGGCTCTCGGTTCCCGGCTCCGAGCGCCTTGCAGCGACACAAGCGCGGCCAGGTCACGCTGGGAATCCCAAATCGAGGTGCATAAATCAACGCCAGCCTCCTTCAGAGCGTGCAAGCAGGCGGCTGTGGGGCTCCAGGGCTGGTTTCTGGCGCTGGGGCGAGGAAGGAGCTGCCGGGGGGATGGACCCTCATCCCGCCGTGCCGCCCCGCGTGTGCAGCATCCCTGCCGCAGCGTTTGCGGGAACCGCACACAGACGAAACAGCAGGCGTCTGCCTCCTGGAGCAAGGCACAATCATAGCAGCTACTCCACCTTAAATATGGTACAGTCAGCGTCCACAGCAATCAGGGAAAGAAATAACCTGGAAAAATTGGAACATTTCTACTACAAGACATATATAAATTCCAGAATGAGGATTACAATAGGGGTATAATGAAGGAAGGAATGCGGCTACAGAAAGCAGGGATGAGTCCCTGAGGTCAGAGGGACCTGGGAGTCCACACATCCTCATAGGAATGTGGCTGCTCCCCAACCGGACCTGCTCACAGAGCATACGCGTTGAGTTTGTGCAGCCCTAATTATTGCACAACCCACCCACAGATAAGGAAGGTGTGACAGAAGTTGTCACAGAGCAGAAAAGTTTAGGGACGTGGTTTAGTTGTGGACTTGTCAATGCTGGGTTAATGATTGGGCTCGATCTTAGAGGTCTTTTCCAACCTAAATGAGGCTATGAATTTATGGGCTGCTATTTCTTTCACTTCCAGTGCTTGCCTTGACTCATTACATTCAACATTGGAAACAGATTTTGTTGCAAAATAGAAGGACAAATCTACTTCCGATATAGTGTAACAGTACAAAACAGAAAAGCTTCATTTGCATGACTAAGAAAAGCCATTGTAGAGTTGCTCAAAATAAAAACATTCCTGTAATACTGATCACAACTGGAAAAGACTGACATAGCCTCAGAGATCTGCTGCAGACAGAAGTCTCTGGAAAGAGAAAAGATAAATATAATTATTTGATGCCATCCAGCAGACCATAACTGTATTTTTAAACATTTTCATGTGGTTATTTGCTCTTCAGCAATACCAGAGGGCTAACTCAGTACACAGACACAGCTGATCAGTATGGGCATTTCACCAAAGTGATCTCTTTTAGCACTTCAGACAGTTTGGTCATTTTCTTTCATGTGCTATCGCTTTCAGCCTCATGGTGCAGGAGAAAGACAGCTTGGCTTAGACGGCACTGTTGTTTGCCTTGTTCTCAAGTGTATTGACAATAATTTGTATTATCAAAATATTTCTTTACCTCATCTGGGAGTGGGACATCCAAGGTGTGCAAGAAGCAAAGGGACAATAAAGCCTAAGTAGCTCAGCTTGCACACTGTGAGCAAGCAGCAGCACCTCTGGCACAACTTAACAGCTCATCGAGGTGCAGGGATATATTCCCACTCTAGGAATGCCTTAAGAACAGCACCACCAGGCCCATGATATGGCACCCACCTTCCACATACTGGTATCAGCTGGAGATGCACTGTTTAAGTAAACTAATATTATTCACTGTAGTGTGGAACTCATGTGTTGCTTTCTGGAGCTGGTAACTAGTCATAAGCATATTCCTTCTTTCCTGACTCAGTAGTGGTAATTCCCATAATGTACCTGTAGTGTGACTTCCTTGGTTTATTTTATTCAATAAATTATTGTTTACATAACCAAATGCCATAAAATAATATATTCTCCTGAACTTTGTTGCAAATGTATGAAGTTATTATTGTTGTTATTATATTATTGTTGGTGGTATTATTATACTTTGTTATTGTTATGGTTATTGTTATATTATTGTTGGTGGTATTTTATTATTGGTGGTGGTATTGTTATACTTTGCTACTACTATTATTTTACTACTTTAGTAATCACACAGGTTCTAGAGAAGTAAATCATTGGAAAAGCATTAGACAAATTGCTAAACTTAGGGTTAGAGTGGGTAAATATTTGAGGATGGTGCTCTGCTTTTGTTTCTCTGAATGCCCTAAGTCCCACTGAGTTGTTTGGAGCTTTGTATGACACATGAACTTCATTAAAGTATGCAGTTCTCCCAGTAAAATGCATCCTCACAGAAGAGACACACTGATGAACAGGTGTGACATCCTGGCCCTTTATTTCCATATGACCAGGATTTTGATGGCTGCAGACTCTTCTTGGTAAATTAATATAATTCACCTTAGGCTGCCATTGCCAGCCTGGATTGCAACATTATCATTTCCATGGAGGAAAACTGTATTCTACTTAGGTTGAAAATACTGATCTACATGCAGGGTAAGGCATTGAGCATGGGAAGAAGCTCCCAAAAAAGTTCAGAGAAAGCAGCAGTGGAGAGCCTTACAATGATGGAGCATGAAAAGACATGGAAGATGCAAAATACCATGAGATCGAGTGAAACAGGAAGGCAGATCTTTTCCCAAACAAGCCACCACAGAGAAGCTACTGGGCAGAATTCCTATGAAGCAAGGGAGTAGCCTGGTTGCTCTATTAATGCTGTATTTACTGCAAAGAGACTATCCATGGGTACAAAGGAGTGACCAACTCAGAAGGATTAGCCTAAGCCTGGATATAGTCAAGACTGAGTTTAAAAGCAGCCTTGGAAAACTTCCTCCTTTAGGGATCTCTGGCCTCTGAGGAAGGAGCAGGTAAGTCACTGCAAAGTAGATTCTAAAGTTACTTAGGTGTCCACATATTGGAAGTTCATAAGGGTTTTGGAAGTGTGCAAGCTACCAAATCACATTGAAAGTAGACTCCAAAACTACTTACCTTACTGAAAATCCTTTTACATTCCCAAATGGCACCTTTAGCATTTATGGTTGCCTAGCTTACCTGTGCTTCAGGTAAAGTGAACTTGTGGCACTTTTATACTGTAGAAGGAAGTGTAATGAGAGGTAGTGAAGAAAAATGGTACAAACTAATCATGTACTTTTTTATAACTGGTTAATTATCTTTTTCTGGAAGCAGGATTACTCTTCACGAATCAATATATTTCTTAAAAATGCCTGAAATCTACTGAGTCTCTCAGTTTATTTCTCAAAATAAAAGGCTGCTCACCTTTTCCCATTAAGAAATTATTCAGAAAAAAAAATGCAAAAGGTTAATCAACTATGGCAATTTAGAGTATAGGCCAAAGTCCTCTGTGGTTAGTCAATATATTAAGTATTACTCATTATGTTAAATATTAAACCTGGCCTCTACTCATATCCAGGACTCTTCAGACACAGATCTCAAGTATGAAGAGTTATTCTGACAGTTATTCTTCCTACATATTCCTTACTCACATTTTAGCCTTTGCTTGTTATATTCAATATTCCAATCTTGGATAAGCTAGAAAATTATTTTAATGTAGGTCATAAAAATGAACATTCAGTTAATACTGTATCAATTTTTAATGAAAACTTTAGGAAATCCTTGTCACCATATTATTTATTTAATTGTTGGATAAAAATACCCTTAATATAGGTAAATATTACTATTTCTGCTCTTATCAAGGCTAACTTGGATAAATTACACATCAATTTTGCCATTGACTTCAGCTGTGGAAGTACCGGACTGTACACACATAAGAAACAAAGATTGAAAAAAGCGTTTCAGAACAGGCATGAGTTCTGTACACAGCATGAGGAACGACCCATTTCTGGGTCATGAGAGGAAAGGTTGTGCCAGCTTCCATGCTGTAGGCACTGCAACAGAAACTCATGTGTTTGGTGTCAGGTGCTGCCTGTAAGGACACAAGAGACCCATCCCAAGTGGGTAGCCTGCCGCATCCTGCCAGCTCCCCAAAGGCAGGAGATGTGACAGCCACCACAACACTTCCCATTATTAAAAATACTGCCAGCAGCACCAGCAACAGGGAAAACTGCAAACAGATTTTTTTTGTCTCTGCAGGTGCTGAGTGGAGGAGATGTTTCCCCCCCCCCGGACCTGTGCTCTCTGTTCCAGCCAGGGGAGTCTATCAGGTGCTACACCTTGTGGTCACTCAGTTATTTCCCTAAAAAAAGTCAGAAATATGGATAATCTCTTAGCGTTTCCACAGACTATGTGACTTTATATACAGTTGCAAACTTGGTAAAAATTACGTAAATGTAACTAGATGTAAAGTAATAAATTAGGCCACATAGGCAGTGGTTGTGATGTCTGTTTGTTATGTGATGCTCCTTATATCTTTGAGGTGTGGTCACTGTTTTTTGGATTATGTTCCTGTTCATCCTGTATTCCTCTTCATCTGCTCACCTTCCTCATTCTGTTTTAAGAATCATAACAGGGAAATCCAAGTAATCTTGCACTTCTTAGAGATTGGACTGGATGATCTTTAAAGGCCCCTTCCAAACCAAACAGTTCTACGATTATCAGAATTGAATATATCCAGGACCACTGGACACCTGTCACTCTGATGGCATCATTTGAGGCAGGTAAAAATTATTCAAAGGTGTGGTAAGATGCCAACAGCAAACTGGCATAAGGCCTTTTTCTTTGGAAGCCAGGTCAGATATAGAGTCATAGAATGGTTTGAGTTGGAAGGGACCTTTAAAGATCACCAAGTTCCAACCCCCCTGTCATGGGCAGGGACATCTTCCTCTAGACCAGGTTGCTCAAAGCCCTATCCAACCTGGCCTTAAACGCTTCTTGGGACGGGGCATTCACAGCTTCTCTGGACAACATGTTCCTCACCACCCTCATAGTAAATAATCTCTTCATAACATCTAATCCAAATCTCTCCTCTTACTTACTGTGTCTGAACCCAGGGCAATTAACTTGTTAAAAACAGATATTAGGAAAAGGTTCTTCATGCAGGGGGTGGTTGGGCACTGGAACAGGTTCACCAGATCACAGCACCAAGCCTGCCAGAGTTCAAGAAGCATTTGGACAGTGCCCTCAGGCACATGGTGTGATTCTTGGGACTGTCCTGTGCACAGCCAGGAGCCGGGACTTCCTTGATCCCTGTGGGTCCCTTCCAACTCAGGATATGCTGTGATTCTGTGAATCTTCCAGATGCACTATCTCCATCAGCTGTTGTGACACAGCACCTCCTAAGCCTGAAGGATGGTGCCATACCATGTACTTTTACATGTGTTGGGCTGTTTAGAGCTACAGAGTTGATGAAGAGACTGGAGCATCTCTCTTAGGAGGCAAGGCTGAGGGAACTGGGCCTGTGCAGCCTTAAGGAGACAACTGAGAGTGGACCTCATCAATGTCTGTAAGTATCTGAAAGGAGGTGCCAAGAGGGTGCGTTCAGGCTCTTCTCAGGGGTATCAGCCACTATGACAAGAGGCAGTGGGCAGGAACTGATGCAAGGGAAGTTCCACCTGAACATGAGGAAGAACTTCTTTACTGTGAGAGTGACCATGCAAGGGAACAGCTTGCCCAGAGAGGCTGGAGATATCCAAGAACTGCCTGGACACAATCCTGTGCCATGTGCTCTGGGATGACCCTGCCTGAGCAGGGAGGTTGGACCAGATGACCCGCTGTGGTGCCTTCCAGCCTGACCCATTCTGCGGTGCTGTGTTACCTGCTCCTGCCGCCACCGACCTGCCATGGGCAGCCACAGGCAGCTGGGAACGGGGCTCATTCATGTGGGAAACCGGGAGCTGAGGCAGCCCTAAGGACACGGACATTCTCAGGAAGGTGGTGCAGGAGGTGGCAGTGGGAAGGTTTGGGAAGGGAAGGAAACGTTTGAGAAGGGATGGTTTGGTGCCAGCCGCCGTCCAGGCGCAGGAAGGGCCGTGTCCCCTCTATGGCCCCGCCCTCCCCACAGGAAACTCCCGCCGCTGCCTTACAAGGGCAGGCGCGCGCTCCCTCCGCCCCCCGGCCCTGGAATGCGGTGACCGCACCGCGCTGCACCAACGCGCCGCAGGGACGGGGGGGGCGCGACGAGCACAGCGGCCCAGTCACAGGCTCTCGCCTGCTCCTCCCGGGCATGGCAGAAACCCCGCGGAAGCAGCGTGGAGCTCACGGGTCGCCTGAGATGCTCCCCCCGGCCCAGCTCGTGGGCCTGGCCTTCGGAGCTGCGAGCCTCGCCGCCGCCTCCCCCCGCGCGCGGATGGGCTCTCCCACGGCTTCCTTCCTGCCCGGTGGGGCGGTGGCCGCGCCGCTCTCCGGAAGTGCCGCTCCCGCCGCTGCCGCCAGGTGAGCCGAGCGCTCCGACCGGGGGTCTG
>WBMV01001825.1:2046033-2069815 GCA_013396655.1 Campylorhamphus procurvoides | reverse complement strand
GTGTGTTATCGCGGCGAGCAGGTGTCAGAGGACGCTGCTCGGCTCCCTGTCGGGAGGGCTCGGCCGCCTCCCTGCCGCATCGCCCCTCCGCGGCTCTTGCCTCGGCTTTGTTCGAGCACGGGAAGGGCTGGGCGGGCAGAGGGGGGGCTGGGAAGAGGGAGAGGAAAGGCCCCGGATCTGTTCCCTCCTGCGCTCGGTTCGGAACAACCACAGCCACGGGGCACCGTGCGCAGTGGTTCCCTCGCTCTCAGAATCACAGTCACTTGGGTTAGAAGAGACCTCTGAGATCATCGACCCCACACCACCGTGTCAACTACGGCAGGGCACTGAGTGCCACGTCCAGTCTTTCCTTAAACACCCCCAGGGACGGTGACTCCAACACCTCCCTGGGCAGCCCATTGCAGTATCAATCTAGTCACCCTTTCTGTGAAGAAACTCTTCCTGATGTCCAGCCCAAACCTGCCTTGGTGCAGCTGGAGGCTGTGCCCTCGTGTCATGTCACTTGTTGCTTGGGAGGAGAACCCGACCCCACCTGGCTACAACCTCCTGCCAAGTACTTGCAGAGAGTGATAAAGTCACCCCTGAGCTTCCTGTCTTGCAGACAGGCTGTGTTGACTCGCAGGCATTGGATTTTGAGGCAAGTGTGACTCCTGTACAAGGGGTTTGGCAAACTTACTAGTGAGGAGTGTGGTAAGGTGGGTTTCAAGACTGGGTGCAATGGTGTAGGGTTTGTTTTTTCCTGGTTTGTTTTTATGAAGTGTAATCTGCTCTTTATTGAGCTTTGACACAGATCTGCAGAGTGCTTTAGTCTTATCTCTTCCTGCTACCACCCAGATTGCGATGGATGCGTGACTGTACGTGATGCTGTAATGGATTATGTGGACAGAACTTGTGCTTTGGCTCTGAGGCTGACTTGAGTTAGATGATAAGAGTTTGATGTTATATCTTAGTTCATGAAGAGAGTTTCTTGGTTATGGATTATGGATATTTATTGTGTGATGGTTTAATTTTGAGTGATAGGCATGACAATTATTACAGTATTAACAATGTCAAAATATTAGGGCCTCTGCGTCTGAACAGGTTCAGCCTGCACCACTGTTAGTGGGTTGTAAATTTTCACAGGTTATTGTTTGACGCAAAATCTTCTGTTGCTTGGTTTTGTCTTCTTTAAAGTTTTATCACTTTCCCAGAGGAAGGGACCATAACATGACTTTCTGTAGTGTGATATTCACTCCTGTTGCTTGGCTGAGCAAATGAATGTAGAGGCAGCACAAAGTAGCACGGTGCTGTTACTGCCTATTTATTTTATTTTTTTTATATGTGAAAGTTTTCCTAAAGAGAGGTGGTATTTTAAGAAATATCTTACAAGGAGTCTCCCAGGTAAGGTCTTACATTAGAAGTTTCTTGGACAGTTTCCAGAACAAGGCCCAGACCATATACTCCACCATAGTATTAAACAACAGAGACTAAACCTGCATATCATGACTTGTGCTATCAAATGTGAAGTATTTCCACTTTTTGCCTACTGAAATTCTATTTGCAGCCTATACTTGTCCTATTTCAATTATAAAAGTGTGGGTTTATGTGTTGTTTTTTTGTTGCGTGTTTGTTTGTTGATTGGTTTGGAGAGCTTTTTGGTAGTGGTTTGTTGTTGTGTGTAGGGTTTCTTTAACGACCTGGTGAATTTATCAGATTAAATTCTACTTTCTCTAAAATTAGGGGGTCCGGTGCTTGACTCATTGAGGTTAGCTCTGGCTCATTACATCATTCACTGTTACATACACAGATAACATGAAGCATGAACACTTCTGGAACTTTTAAATCATATATCTCTTTGGCTAACTGGATTGATGACTTTGGTTTTGTGAACATGCTCGAGTGTACTCCCCTGTTTCTAGCAGAGTTCCGCAGAGCTGAGTGCAGCGTCTCAGGTGTAGCTGCACCAAACGTGTGCTGAAAGGCACTGCAGTGCTGTGGGACCTAATGTTTCTCTGTATGCAGGCTGACAGGTCTCTTGAACTGAAGGTCCCTTGTGCCTTCTGTATGGCCACCTCCAAGCCTGGTCCAGAAAAACTTAGGAAATAATAACACAAGCTTTGGCAAAATTGAGTTGTAGGTTAGAGAATTGCAGGTAGCTTGCTGGAGGCTCTGCGTTTATAGCATGTGCAAAGTAAACTTTTTTGCTTACTTGGAATAGGCCATATCCTGAAAACTGTAAATTATTTCAGAGAACAGTTATGAAAACTGTTTGACTCTATTTTTGTGTAGTGAAACTTTTAATCAATAATTCATAGTTTAACAGGAGCTTGCCTCAGGGTTTTTACTGAGGTAAGAAAACCGCTGAAGCTATGCACAACCCTTGGCTGCAGCTTGAAAGCAAACTACCTTTGTTGTCAGCTGTCTTCATCAGTATCTCGATGTCAAGAGTTCACATTTATTTGTTGAACTGTTATGGAGGCCAGACGTCTCGCATAGCTCGTGGTTAGTGAGTGCAATGAAGAGAACTTCTGCGTTGTTGAATGATGCGCAGTTGCATTTCACGGGCTATTTTTAGTTCAGGACATAATGGTTTGTTTTGTACGTCAGAAGAACGTTGTGTGTGCATGTAGGATTTAAAAGTGGGGAATTAGCAGTGGAAATCAATAACTGTCTTTGTGGACAGACTGAGAAGGACATAACCATGGAATTTCCTTTTATGATCCAGATGCTTGGTACAGCATGTCAGGTATCTGATAAAAAGCAAGGTAAACTTTCTTTCCTTTTAGTTAAAACCAAAAAATAACTGCTTTTTCCCTGAACGTTGGGTTGATTGTGTAAGGGAGTTACTTTGCTTAATTTTACTCCTTTTTTTAAAGATGAATCCCAGTTAGTGACTTTTGTCTTGCTTTGCAGAAGTCTTAACAGAAAATATTCTATCTTTGAGCAAACTATCTGAGAAACAGAATGGTGCTCTGACTCTGATTAGCATTGCATTTCTGACTAGATAATTTTTTCTAAGATATAAAAGTATACTTAGTGTAAATTTCAGAATGTTGTTATTTTTGTGATTACAGGTGAAGCTTAAATTTGTCCTCTTTCAGGATACACTTGCTTCAGGTACTTCCTGTAAAATTCAAAATCAAGGATGGAAGAAATCCAGTTTGCATAACACTTAGTTTGGGCATAATAAAGAATTAGAGTAGCATGGATTATGCTTTAGTTTTAGCTAATGCAAACAGAGGTTATGAGACTTTGGGAAACAACGTGAAATAGGGTCTAACTTCTGATCCAAAAGGAATGTTGAGGTCTTTGTGTTTGCATTTCAGTGAATGACTCAGCTTTTCAGGTTTGTACCATTAACTATAGTTGGACACTAAATGTATCTTCCCAGCTAAATAGAGGCAGTTAACTTGAAAGCCTCACTTCTGTCCTGAATATATTAGTGTTATACCATGTAAGCTACCACATTTATGTCTTCATCTGACAGCTTCAAGGGAAACAATAAAATTGGTATATTTGTGATACATGAAAACATATAAAGATTCTGCAAGAATATATGGATGTTTTAAACCTCAATAATGGCATAATAGGTACAAAAATCTGAAGGTTGTTTCTTTTAAATTAATTTAAAATTAGTAAAGCCATAATTTGCATGCATGTTGTATAATAGTTCCACTGTGTAAGAGAATAGCGATGTAGTGCTTCTGAACCAAGTCAGTGTTCTCTCACTCTCAATGGCAGCTGTCCTAACAAAATGCTATTCAGGGCCCAAAATCCATTTTTTCCCCTCCCAAATTCTTAGTTTAGTATACTGCCTGATTTATCTAACCACTACGCTAGTTTAGCAGCCCATATCCTTCTATGTGGTAGGTCAACAGTGCCTCCGAAACTGCTGAGTGTGTAGTCATCTTAATTTATGAAAGACACAGGTGGAGTATTGAATCAGCAGCACAAACACTGAGTGATTTCATTTTAAGAGCTGTGATTTGATTTGGGTTTTTTATGTAGCCTACAGTGCCAGTTGCTGAATCCTGAAAGACCTTATACTGTACTGAATGAAAGAAAATGGAGCAGGAGATACCAAAGTAAATGTGTACTTTGGGTATTTCCTGATAATATGGAATTTGATATTCCTTTGTCCAATCTTCCCCCCTTGTGATATGACTTAATAAGGCTAAATCTTGGGTATGTTTCTGTCTCCTTAGAACCAACAGCCAACATGTCTAGCAAAAGGGCAAAGACAAAGACCACCAAGAAGCGCCCTCAGCGCGCCACTTCCAATGTATTTGCAATGTTCGATCAGTCGCAGATTCAGGAATTTAAGGAGGCCTTCAACATGATCGACCAGAACCGGGATGGCTTCATTGACAAAGAGGACTTGCACGATATGCTCGCCTCCCTTGGTAAGGTCTCCTTGCTCTTTATGCTTGCCAAGCCAATTTGTGCTGCTAAAATTAAATTACTGACTCTAGGATATGTGTGGTGTCTCAGTTTGTATTACACTATTGACATTACTTTTTTTTTTAGTTTGAAAGCTAACCCAAATATAAATGCCTTTATTTGCAGGAAAGAATCCAACGGATGAATACCTGGATGCCATGATGAATGAGGCTCCAGGCCCCATAAACTTCACGATGTTCCTCACAATGTTTGGTGAGAAGTTAAATGGCACCGACCCAGAAGACGTAATCAGGAATGCTTTTGCTTGCTTTGATGAAGAAGCAACAGGTATGTGTGTAAAAAACCACTGTAGATGTTATTACTTCCACTTACTTTTGTAATAATCAATACTTATGTTCATTGAAGTGGTGATGGATTTTTTAACTCTGAAAATTCTAATTTCTGCAAGCTAAAAATCATGCCTGAATCCTCATCAGGTAAATGTATCTTTTCAGTCTCTGTAAAAATGCCAAGTTTCTGGCAGTTCAATTCTGTTCAAGACAGGTGAAAGTAAAAAAGATGTTGATCAGGGACCAAGGTCTTAAATTATTCCTTACTTAAAATTCAGCTTTGGGGCAAGTTTTATAAGGGGAATCCTTATTTTCAGAACTGTTGTGCCTTTATGAAGAACTTGTTTTCTGTCAGCAACTTGTATCCACCTTCCCTCTATTAAGCTGCCCTCAGAGGAGAAGAAAATGAATACAAGAAAAATCTGGTGTGCTGATAGAAGCGATCACAAGTTACAGAAGGCTGCTTGTTTAATAAACAATGCCAAAATTTTATTCTTTGCAATGAGTCTAGTAAATCTGATGTATGTCACTGATTTACTATCAATTTGAAATCTTTGAAATATTACAAACTTCCCTGTTTCATGTGATTGTTGAACATTTGTAGTAAAGTTCCGTGACTTTTTCCTTTTTGTGGTTTTCATAAGGAATGCTCAGTATTTCTGGTTTAACAAGAAATTGATCCCTTTGTGATTTTTAAAATACAGTTACTAGAAGGCTCTTAGTACTACTGGGAATATAGCCCTGCTGTTGGGAAGGAGATCCAATATGCATACTGACAAATTTTTATATTCTTTTGAACACCACAGGCAAATCATAAAATGGCCTTTACTGAACTAGTGAGACCTTGCAAAAAAAGATGCCTGATTTGAATGAATGCATGTAATTATTTGACAGTTTTAGTAATAGGCTTTAATGGCTTTATCTTCATTTGGCAAAGACTGTAGGTATCTTTAACTGAAGGAAAGAATTCAAAGAAAGAAATGATCACCCATGTATTAGCAGATAGATGTCAAAACTCCTCTTTCTTCTCTCCTCTTGCATTGTGTTCCAGGGTTCATCCAAGAAGATTACCTGCGGGAGCTGCTGACCACAATGGGAGACAGGTTCACAGATGAAGAGGTGGATGAGCTGTACAGGGAGGCACCCATCGACAAAAAGGGGAATTTCAACTACATTGAGTTCACACGCATCCTGAAACATGGAGCAAAAGACAAGGATGACTGAGCATTCCATGGATACCTGCAGATTATCTCTATACTTACATTTATTTTTAAGGGTTCATTCCTGATAGAACTCGTTGCATGCATTTAGCTTTACAGCTTTTGCTTTCTCTATGTATTTATCTATTCCGGGCCATTTAGGCATATTTGCACCTGTGTAATCAGACTGGAAGCGGAGAAAATATTGTGAGGGAAAGGATAGGAAGATGACCATCCCTGGAATTGGTAGTCCAGGAAACTAATCTCAAATATTTCTGGTTTAGCTGGATTTTTACATTTTTGTAATAAATGCCATTTTGAAATAAAGACTGCTATATAGATAAAATACCTCAATCTTTTGTGAAGAACAACATTTGTACTATGCATTTACAAATGCAGGTGTTTTCATTGTATTTTACTTGCAGTTGCAAGTCAGGCTGGAAAACTCATTTTCATACTATTTTGTTCAGTGTCACAGGGTTCTGACATACCCCTAGCAGGATGTGTTGGCATCTTTAAAAATGCATCTGTAGAACTCTTTCATCTCAGGTTTCTGAAGTGGGATCTGACCAGTGTAAGTACCAAAGAAATGATAAGAGAAAACTGTTAAAATTGCCTAATGGCCAACAGAGAACATCTGTGATTCTTACACAGATATCGTGCCCAGCTTTTGTTTTAATACTGATGGGTTTTCTAGCAATATTTTTAGTCTAAGTGTGCATTCCTGTTTGCTAAGTCATTTTGCTGGCAATAAGTGGGAAATAGGCATATTTTTAACTTCTGCTGAAGGAAGCTTGTGCAAAAGAATCCGTGCTGGCACTAGTTAACAGCAATACATGGACAGAAAACATACATAAAGCTTTATTGTTCTGCAGCTAATGCATTAGAATGTGAGAATGTGAGCATAGTCATTCTGAGGATTAACTTGGTAAAACCCTGTTTGTCCTGAACACCCTCTCACTTTTTAAAAGATCATCCATATTCCTCATCCATCCTGATACAATGGCTTTTAACCAACCACTATCATTCATTCGAAACCAGTTGTGCTGATGCTGTTGTCTCAAATATGAAGAAAAGGAGAAGGTATTTTTGTTAGTTCTTCATATGACCATGTCCTGTGTGCCTCATTCTCTTAGCTACTGCAAGCTGGAAAGTGTAAGAAGGATTTATTTTGCCTGTGTATTTATCAATGACAGTTATGACCTCTTATCCAGAAAGCACCTCCTGAGCTGTAACACACGACTTAAGACCACAAGGAATAGGAATTTTACTTCAGCACAAGGGTCTGTAAAGGCTCTGACAGGTTAGACTGTAAGATGGGTTTGTCTCGTGTGTTAGCACAAAGGCATGGTTACTTGGTCTTGCTTGTGCTCCCCGTATGGCAGCAATAGAAGATACTATGGCATTAGGTGTGTAAATAAGTTGACAAAGTATACACAGTTAGCATATATTTTGATTTATTTTTTAATTTTTTATTCCTTGGTGGTTTCTTTCACTTCTGGGCTTAATTAAAAGGAGTTTTCAACCATTCTTTTCCTAGTTTTGTGTTTTATCTGCCAACAAACTTAGCCTCAAGTTTTCTCCTACCAAGATTACATTCTCTGCTGTGCTATTTCAGGTTGCCATAGCTGCTCATTTTTTAGAAGTTTGGTTTTTATCTATCTTGGTGTTCTTCAGTAATGGCTGCTAAAGTATTCATGGGATGCCTGCAAGGTTCTAGCAACAGCTGATATTTCTGGAAGGTAGTTTGCAAGTATGCATAGAAGTTTTCACTAACAGTGCCTGTGTGACAAAGACAGCAGAGTGGAGATTTAGGAAACACTGTCTTGTTGAAGTGTTGCTATGTAACATTAAGGTAAAACAAGTTATGCTGTCACTTCTTTAGCCTGATATTGTCACATCTGTGCAATTCAATATTGTGTGCATACATGCAAGCAGCCTGAACAAAGGACAGATATAGGACTATTCCTATAAAAAATTGATTTTTCCCTTAGAATGTCTAAATGGTGTAAGATTCAGAGATCAGTTTTGTTCTGTTAGGAACAGTGGATCCCCAAACCCTTTTCCTGATCCTGTTTTCTCTGTAAGTGTTAGATGCTGGTATCTTACACTGAGTAATTGGCAGGTGAGCCAGCTGAATTTTTCTTGCTGGAAATAAGTTTTGAAGTGCTGATTTTAAAATCTTAAATATGAGTTACGTAAAAGAGAAGATGATATCCTCCTTGAGAGGAAACTGTCTACTTCAAAAATATTCTGTACTGTTTTTCTTGGTTTCTGACTAGCCAGCTGAAATGTGAGTTGTAGCTGCTTTGTAACACCTACAGTGTGACAGGGAACATTCCTGGATGCTCCCTCTCTAGAGGGACAGAAAACTACTCATGTAAAAATACCTATGCAAGAAGACATGTTACTGAGAAAGAATTCCCAAGGCTCTTTGAGTGTAACCAACAATGGCCCTCCAGGTTCATGTTTCCTTGGTATCTGTATTGGATTGTAGGAGATCAGTTAACCTGCAAATGGACGCAAACCCCTTAACCATGGAAAGGCTACAAGGCCAACAGACGCAGCCAAGAGACCATATAAGAGCATCGTATGCATTTTGTAGCTAGGCAGCAAGGAATGTCGACAGCTGACATTGCATGCCAAGGTCTGTAGGGATCTGTCATCATTAATCCACTTCCAAAAATAAAAATAATGTTGGTCACTGAAACAGCTTAAAATTCTGATGACTTAGAATTACCATTTTGCAGCCAAAATCTTGAAACCTAATCTTTTGTTCCTTTGGTTTGTATATAATGGTCTCTGAGCTCCACGACAGACTAAGTTTATGATGCAAAACTATTTTTATAGGCTGATTTAGGTGCACATTTAATAGTCATATCTACAGTGAGTGATATATAATGCCCTGTGAAGCACTATTGAAAAGCAGTGATTTATTTTACATGACCCACTTACCTTGTTCTAAGGCTACATATGCAGAGGTCAAAGTAAAGCCAGAGAGCTATTGCAGCTGTATGAGAAACCTCCAAAGAGGTTTGTGTCAAGTGCTGCCAGTGGATGTTTGCCTGCTGCTTTTTCTTCCCCACATTCTACACTTGTTTTTGCTCTTCATGCTGCATCTAAGCAAATAAATCCATCTTTATCACACAGTGAGCAGATGACTGAAACATTTCACAGCATGAAGGCAGCTTATTATACTAGCTCAGCAACTAGTGGATGTCATGGAGGTGTGTCCCTACACTCAGAAATAAGGATCCATTTCACCACTGACCTAAGAACTATCTTTAGATCGCTTGTTTCTAGGATCACTGTCACATCTTGAGAAATGAATGTAACACAGGGGCCCCATTCTAGCACAAGATGTCAGTGACAGCATGCCTTTGTGTGCTGACTAGTGCATTTCATCCAAAAGCTGGAAAATATCTGAAGTCTTGTCATCATACGTTTCTCGTGGCCATTTCTTGTCTAGAGTTACTAACCTATTACTTGGGATGTTCCTAGGGACCATCAAAAAACAAATAGCTCTCTTACCGTACCAAAGGTATTAAGACAACGTAAGTCCAAGTAAGGGGTGAGTAACAATCAATACAGTCAGGGACATTGTATACATCAGCAGTTGATCTGCCACTGGTATTGCCTATGTACACAAGCTCCTATTTTGGCTTCTTACTTAATTTTTCAAACCCTACAGTCATTTTTAGGTCATTTCCTTCTTTGGAAAAATGATGTAAGATGACAGTTAACTCAGAAACAGTATTAGAGAAGCCTAGAATAATACAGGGGTAAAAAGAAGCCAGTAAATGCCTCTCAAAATACAGCTTAAAAATAAGTTAATATGAAATGTTGAAAAGTCATACTGGGAAGAAACTGAAACTCCACACAACTCATTTTCTGTTATGCTCTGAGCAGCAACTCCACAGTAATAAAACTTGATGTACTAGATACAAAAATTTTCACCTAAAAAAAAAATTAAAAAAAAAAAAAGGTGGCAGCACATGTTGGCTTTTCCTGCTTTCCTCTAAAGCACTTGGGCCTGTACATACATTGTTCCCTGTTCCCTGAGACCACTCATTTTGGGTAGGAGAAGGGAGGCTGCTGCTGTAGCATGCTCTTTGGGAATCCCTGTGCTAGACCTTGAAAAAAATAACCTGTATGGCAAATTTCGACAATATAGAAAAAAAAAATACTGCCACAGAATGTTTCCAGACCAAACGGGTCGTATTCCCTTGAGATCATACATAATAGGCATTGCATCACACAGCTTAAGGGGTCAAGCAGTTTTTATCAATGTAATAAATCTAAAGGAAGATGTTGACATGTTTCTCAGCAGCATGCAATTAACATGAGAGCAGGAAATCAAACTACCTCCTGGAAAATCCCAACTGCTTGTTGCATGTAGGCTCCTCTGCTGTGCAGGTGTGATTCAACCCCTTAGTAAACCACCTTGCACTTTGATAAAGCTTGAAAGTCAGTTACAAATATTACAGCATTAGGTAGGTCAAGACTGATCTTAATATGTGTGCCTAAAGGAGCAGGTGGTGGCAGCAACAATCATTTTAGCAGTCTTGTAAACTGTCACTGCTCAGTTTTGCAAGGCTTATTTCATCCTTAATCCTTGCTTTGACTATCTGAGTGTATCAGTGAGTATAACCTCACTAAATACTGAACTATGTTTTGTGGGGTTTTTTAATTGTGCATAGTCCTTGGAGTTAAACGACAGCATTTCACAATGATTTCCAGCCTCTGCCAAGCATGTTCAAGTGAGTGGGTGTAAAATAAGGCCTGTGAGCCCTGTCTCAGTATGTGCTAAAATAGAGTTGGCATAGAGTAACTTGAACCTTGACTTTGCATTGTATCTAACATACACCGGGGGTTTTCCCTCATTTGAGTTCTTCCTTAATTGTGAGCTATCCATCTGGAATGCAATAGGTTTTATACTGGCAACATATTGTCACCCCACAAGAAGTGTGTTGATTTTGAAATTGCTCCATCAGCCAACAAAACTTGCACAGGCATCAGCTAACAAGAAAACTGATAACACTGTACTTTTCATGTCAAACACCTGACTAAATATGCTGCTGCTTGTTTTCTGGGTATGTTTTAAAATACTACCGCTGACCTTCAGCCAAGCATTGGGCACATTTCATTTGCTTCTATATTAGTTCATACACATTGTCAGATAGATACAAACTCTAATTTAAGATACAAGGAGAGGGCACATATGTACATCCTTAGGTTTAGCAGAATTAATTACATGTATTTTGAAAGACGGGAGGCCTCCCGCTCTCTTTACTAAGAATACCTATCAACACTTATTTTTGCATTTCAGTCATCAACATTATGGAATCATGGTGTGGCAATATTTCTGATTAAAAGCAGTGCAAAAAGGTCTGAAAAACCCACAAAGACTTGGCTAGAATTCTTGCAACTTATGAGCTAGGATAAAAAACAAGTGATGGACATACAGCACAAGTGGCAGCACAGTGACTTTTCCTCAGCCATGCACACTGAAAGTTAAAAGGAAGTCAAAACAGTGCTATTTCTCATTTTCAATATAGAGAAAATATATCTTTCTTCTACAGGCTCCAGTAGAGAGCCTTTATTTTTCATGCTGCAGGATCTACCTTGTGGCAGGGACCACTTGGGAAAGCAGTAACCATTTTTATTTATGAGGTCATCGAATGAAAACAGAATATTCAGCAGTCTCGCTCTGAGGCCTTACAAGAGACCCAAGCCAAGACATGTTCAGAATCCCTTCTTTCACTCATGACTCCTCAAATGTTTTCCTTTTGGATCATGGCCCTTGGAGTTATTTTTGGAGAAATACCAGAAAACTCTGGGACACTCAGCATCTCAAAAAGAATGACTGTCACTCTGATTGATACTGCACTTGGTACAGCTTGACAGAGACAACAGATGTCAGTTAGAATCAGGGAAGAAGGGATGGGAATGCAGAGGGATGAGCCAAAATACTAGGTGAAACAACTGACAGACAAAATGCTTTTGTTAACTACAGTTTAGACCTAGAACTCGGATATATTTAACTTTGTGCTGTCAATATTTAACCTCTGTAATTAACATTTGTTAACAGTTGTTGAACAGCAATAATATGCTCAGAAAAAAATCTCTTAACTGGCAAAACCTTCCATCCAGCTTTCACACATTTTTAATTCTTAACTCAATGTGAAAATCACACATATGCTCTCTTTTCAGACTCTTTTGGTTGTTTCCTATGCATATCCTCAGTCTTACTTGTATGATGACCAAGGGTATGGAATTGCTTCTGTACAAGAAAAATTACTTAGGTGGGACCCTCTGCTACAGCTCATGGAATATGCAAGAGCTTTCTATAAGCAAAAGTAACACAAAAGTGGTGGACACACCATTCAGCATTAGCATTTCTTCCAATACAAAGTCTAGAGCATAGAATAAATAGGAATAGGTATGTTCAAAATTAATAAGGTGAAGTTCTTCATGTAACAAAGCAAAGTGCTTGCAAAGTGCTCCAAAAACACCTGCAATGGATATTGTGGATGCTAAATTTACATCAAGTCAAGGATTATGTATTAGGCAAACTCATTGTTGTATACAGATAACACACACAAAAGGTAATTAATATTCCGACACCCTATCAATGGAATAAACATCCAAAAGCCTTACAGGAGACAGCCTGATTATGAAGACTCACACCAGCAACCCTGCAAACAAACCTCCTGTCAGAAAATCCTGTATATCTTATCACTTCGACAAGGCTACATACCAAGGGATCACCACAATACTCTTTTGAATGCTATAAAAACTCGAGACAAATTTTGGGAAATTAGGAGCTAGGGGACGGAGATGACAGACCAACAAGCCAGCTGGGAATCACTCCCAAACCTCTCCTCATCTCTGCTCTTCACCACTGCATGCCGCCTGACTGCCCAGAGGGGACCGAGAACGTGCCAGCTTGGAAAGAACTGAGACGTGAGTGTGCCATATCCCTCTAACCTTCCATACTCCTGAGTGCCACGGAAGCCAGCAAGGCCCTGGCACTGTCACTGCAGCACCCTGGACTGGGTCTCGGCGGGGACAGCACAGCCCGAACGCCCTGGCTGCCTTCCAGAGGGCTCATACCCCCTGCGGCTGAAAACATCGGGGACAGGAAAAAAGCTGCGAAAGCTCTCTCTCTCTCCCCCCCACACACACACACTCACACACACACTCACACCCCCGACATCTCTGGCAAAAGAGTAATTTATGGTGGTACCCTTTCTCTCTGCTTCTATAAAGTTAATCTCTGCATTTTTTCCAATCTTTTCTTATTCTCTCTCTCTCTCTCTCTCTCTCTGCATCTCTTAGCAATTAATTAATAAAAAAATCAGTTTTTTGGAATAAACAGATAACTTAGTTTGAGTTTTAATTTTGTTGGGGAAAATATTCGAATCTGAAGTTCTTTCTGCAATATTCAAGCAGATTGTAACACTCATGAAAGAAATTCATCATGGGTTACTAAATACCACATCTGGCTCAGGGTAGCTTACCCCTCCATGAACTTAAAACAGCAGAGATTGGGAGAGGATTCTGGGAAGATATCTTAGGCTACCCTGATTCTTATTCTTTCCTAAATACCCACATATACCAATTGCTGCTGCTCTCCCCTTAAGAAAAGGGTAAAAACACATGGTATGCTCTCTCCTTCAAAAAGAACAGGAAGTATAGATTTTTTTTAAAAGAAAAAAATTCCAAGTTTTGAGGAAAAAAAACACAATAAAACTCTCCAGTGAATATAACAGCCTCTATTATTTGTTCAAGGCATCCAAGGAACCAGTAGACACATCCTGGTGGTGCTCCACCTAGAAATAGAAGAAACAGGAAGAGGATGCTGACCCAGCTGCTGACCCATTCCCAGTCTCAAGACCAATTTTGACTTACTGAAAAATCAGGGTGACACTTGGACAATGTCATTTAACATCAGCGTCATGGTTCTCACCTTCTCAGGAGGCAGCAAGGTCTGAGCATTGAGCAAAACTCCAGCCTGAGCAACCCTCACAGGCTCCTCAGCGCTGTGCATGGCCAAACGTAGGTGCTGGGGGTGATCCTGGTATTTTTTCTGGCCTTGCAGCAAGCAAGCGGTATACAGTGACCAGAAACAAGTGGACCAGTCTCCTGGCCCCCATTCATTCAGGGCTCTTGTCATTGTGGAGCAAACAGTGCAGACACAGCCTGTGGGAATGGCAGCTCACCCAAGTGAATAACAAATGTTTGCACTGTCATCGTAATTCAGCAGAGACAGGGAAATGGAATCATGGAATTGCTAAGGTTGGAAAAGACATCTAAGATCATCGAGTTCAACCATTAATGGAGAGAATTAAATGACAAGGTTTATTGTAAATTGCTTACTGTGTGTAATGGCCTCAGAACTTTATGAAAGAGATCATTTTGGAGGTTTTTAGACAAAACAAAGAAAACAAGCCTAGGAAAACATTTCAACAGCACCAAAGTATTTGAGTATTTCAGATGGAATGCACGGGGACATTTTATACATTTTGCTTAAAAGGATTTTTTCTAAAACAAGACGGCCATAAATGATAAAGAAGGTGGGAATAAGGAAAAAGTAGTAGAAAGAAGCTAGTCAAAGAAGGAGTTAAGAGCTCAGTATTTTTTTTAACTCATGTTTTTCAGAACAGATAAATTCATTCATATTCTGTATGTTTTATGTAGGATACTATGTTGTACTGGGAAATAAACAAATTTTGGCATACATTCTGTGATGTGGTAGGGCAAGCATTTTTTCCAGCCCACAAAACAAATACTGTGCAGAACTGAAGCTCATCACAAGATGGCTCTATTTCGTGGGACAGCCCCACCACCTACACAAGCATCCTTCCAACATCCATAGCCTGGGAATCCCCTGCTCCCAAAGGCTGTGCCTGGCCTGCACACAGGGCGACGGGAGGGCACACTCTCTCTGCAGGGAAGTTCTCTGTCCAGAGGAAAACATTTCTACTGTGCACCGTGTGGTGGCTGGATGAATCATTCAGCAGCAGTGCTGCTCTGTTCAACCTTAGGCTTCCCTAAACTCAGTCTCCCTAGGATGTGCCTAGGCTGGTTTTTAAGAAGGTCATGAAGCACATCTTCAAGAACAGGCCCACTGCCTCATCAGACAGGGATTTGCCAGCACAGCCCTCAGGAAGCATAACATTTACAATAAAGACCTTTACTTTTTTCCCCTTTTCTTTTTAAGATTTATGTCATTGGGTGAAAAAAATATTCTCCAAATATAATAAGAAGCATAGCAAATATTTTTTCCCTTTAAATTTCTTTCTTGGTATAATGAATGCTGGAATCAAGTAAAATTGAACCATTTGTAATAGCATTACTTAGGTTTACATTGCACAGAAAATGGTCTGCCTGTAGAAACTGCTTCTCATTCTACCATGATGCAACAAATTGGAGACAAAAGCTTTAAGACAGAGAGACACACAGACACACAATTTTGTCATTAAGAACTGATCTCATACTGGGCAAGTAATATTACTGTACCTATTTTCACATCTTCAGAAGTTAAAACACTGGGAACAACATACGCAGTGATAGGTTTCATATAACACCTCTTTAATAGCTTGGAAAACAAATCAAGATAGAACAGCATGTTTACAGTACTGGTTCCATTTAAAGTAACAGATGAAAGAACCTTAAATTAAGAGAACAAATAACTTCTCATAATTAAATTTCAACACACAACTCAGTTGTTCAACATTATCATGGAGTGTTTTATTAACTTGATTACTATCTTGGTGCTTCTACAGCTTTTCTGCCCACTCTTACTTTGCATATAATTATCTTGAATCTACATGCCATGTCTAGTAAGCACAGTGTATTTTCTACCTGAGACTTTTTCCATGAACAGGCTTCCAATTCGGCACAGTTTAATATTAGTGGCTATTGCACTTTGAGGCAAATTTTAGAAGAGCAATATTAAAACTCATTGGAGAAGTATCATAAGCCAGTAAAGCCACATTCTCAGACCTCATGAAATAAACACTTCTGATATGAGCGGAGGGCAGAGGAAGAAAGTTGAGCTTTTTAGCAATTAAAATATCTCCCTTCAAATTTGGGACTGCATCTTCTAGATTACATATTAGATTACACATTAATTTCAGTAGGTATAGTGCCTGTATGTGCCTATATTTACATTTTTAAACATAATTGGTAATTTCAGCAAACGTCTGTAAGTCTATTTTTTCCTTTCACAGAATGATCAGGGTTGGAAGAGACCTTCAAGGTCATCTAGTCCAGCCATCAATTTAGTACCACCATAATCCCCAAGTACCACATCCAGACACCTCTTGAACACTTCCAGAGACAGTAACTCCACCAGCCTGCCTGGGCAACTCATTCCAATGCCCAACCAAAGCCTTTCCCCCTCAAGAGTTATTGTTGACCAAGAGACAGGCTGTACACCAACAAAGCCAAAAACAAGTAGGAGCAGAGTTCCAAGAATGATGATCTGGAGCGCGTCTTTCCCATCTGACTTTTTCAACACCTCTTTGTGTACTAAACAACAACTCAAGGGATTTATATGCAATATGCAAAACGTGAACAAGCATTCTGCCCAGAAAAATTTCAAAAACTTATTAATGGGTTAAAATTAAACTGCTTCTGGATTAATTTCAGACCCCATTCTCCTACACTAGAAAGAGCTTGTAACTCAGTTTCTTTGAGATCCTACATCAATCAGTGAAGAACGGGAAAATGAGTGTCATCCTTTGCGCTGTTTTTTTTTAAGAAAATTTAAGCAAAAATAAATCCCACTAGGGGTCTTAGGATGCTCGGCTGCGAGAGGCGCTAAGCCTCGCTCACCCGGGAGCGCTCGCTTGGAAGACTTAGAGATGCAAGCCAGAAGTTCTCTGATCCCTCAAGCGAAACACTTGGAAGAGAGAAGGTAAGGATGACAAACACCTCGCACCTGCTACCCCGGGCAGTGCCTTACCGAAAGATCCAGAGGTGAGCGCCGGCACAGGCTTCTTCAGGAGCGCGGTCCGGAGCTCCACCTTCGGCGCGAAGAGTTTTTACGGACTCGAAAGCACAACCCTACGGGCGGCAGCCCCGCCGAGCTCCGTTTCTGCATCCTTTCTGTGTGCCCCCATCCCTTCCCCGCCGCCCCGCACCTGCAGGCGGCGCCCGGCACCGGCACCGGCGGCACTGGCGGTGACTTCCCGCGGGATGCGCCACGGCTGCGGGCGCGGGGGGCGCAGGACAGCGGCTGCGGTGGGTGTGCGGGGCCTGTAGCACGGAGCAGCGGGCACCACGGGCTGCGAGCCCCGGGCAACAGCCCCCGCCGCCGTCTGGCCGCGGCCTCGGCGCTCCGCAGCCCGCTCCTGCCCACCCGCGGCTCCCGGAGCGATGGTTTCTCCAGGAAGCACCGGAGCATCCTCTGCCGGCCGAGCCCGCC
Source organism: Campylorhamphus procurvoides (assembly GCA_013396655.1). Classification (NCBI taxonomy): domain Eukaryota; kingdom Metazoa; phylum Chordata; class Aves; order Passeriformes; family Dendrocolaptidae; genus Campylorhamphus; species Campylorhamphus procurvoides. The sequence continues at coordinate 2,052,470 of WBMV01001825.1, read as the reverse complement.
CTTCCGCACCCGGCCGGCACCCAAAGACACCGCTCCGGTGAGCGGCCCGCGAACGGGAACATTTAACTTCAGCCTGCGCCTTCCAACACTGCCTTTCTTTTCGTTTAGCAGTCTGTCTTTCATTTCTTGGCATTTTCTGCTTCTCTTTCCCCCTTCTTGATTAGGGAAATATGTTCTGATAAGAGGACAGGGAAGTGTGTTAGAGACACACCTTACCATTAAACCCTAGTACATCTTTTGTAAGGCCCAACTCTAATCTTACTGCGCTTACTGTATTTACTTCTCTCCCTAGTGCCCCACAGCCAACATGTCTAGCAAAAAGGCAAAGACAAAGACCACCAAGAAGCGCCCTCAGCGCGCCACTTCCAATGTATTTGCAATGTTCGATCAGTCGCAGATTCAGGAATTTAAGGAGGCCTTCAACATGATCGACCAGAACCGGGATGGCTTCATTGACAAAGAGGATTTGCACGATATGCTCGCCTCCCTTGGTAAGGTCTCCTTGCTCTTTATGCTTGCCAAGCCAATTTGTGCTGCTAAAATTAAATTACTGACTCTAGGATATGTGTGGTGTCTCAGTTTGTATTACACTATTGACATTACTTTTTTTTTTAGTTTGAAAGCTAACCCAAATATAAATGCCTTTATTTGCAGGAAAGAATCCAACGGATGAATACCTGGATGCCATGATGAATGAGGCTCCAGGCCCCATAAACTTCACGATGTTCCTCACAATGTTTGGTGAGAAGTTAAATGGCACCGACCCAGAAGACGTAATCAGGAATGCTTTTGCTTGCTTTGATGAAGAAGCAACAGGTATGTGGGTGAAACTCAGCTGCTTGGCTGGGGTCAGGTTAGGTTTTTATGTTGTTTATTCGGGTTTCTAAATAGTATGCTGATTTTTGCTCTTTTATATATGAAGTATGACACAGTAATTCCAGATGGTGTATTCTACCAAATAATGAGAGTTTGGCTTATCACTCAGTGAGAGTATAAGCTGTCTGGCTGTTCTGTGTCAGTAGTACTGTTCTTCGGTGAGTCTTTGAAGAAGAGTGTTTTAACTGGGCAGGGTGTATGTTCCTCAAAGTGCAAAACAAGATGTATTTGCTATGAGGAATTCAAGCTGATAATGTGTGATTTCTATGGCGTTGGAAAAGTCACAGTGTTAAATTTGTCATACAATGTGAGTTTGTCCTCTCTCTGCAATAGATCTGAGATGAATCTGAATTTTTCATATTTCAAGACAGGCTGTCCAGATTTCATAAACTGTTCAGAACCCACATCTTGCCAAGTGCACTTTATGGCTCTGATGACAAATGTCTTGTGTAATGCCCTCACCTGCATGGGTTTGTTTTGAGCTTGCAGGAAGGCTGTAACTTTAGTGGTATCAAGATAAAAACGGGTGGGGTCTATAAAACAGAAATGACAGATTGGACTGACTTGCATAGCAAAATGAGGAGAAAGAGGAAAACACAGAGCTTAGTTTTACTATATCAGGCTTTCACGGTTGCACCTGTAATCTTGAGGTTAGAGTTTATGCTTTTCTGTATTTATTCATGTAGGCTCAGATTCCTGAGAGGTATGCAGTAACTGGGGATGAATCCTAAGGGCAATTTGTGGAATTACAGTGTGTCAGCGCTTTGATATATTGTGAACTTGTCTTACCAGCACGTTGAAATTATGTAGCTTCTGTACTAGAGATGTCATTGCGCCTAAAACTTTCCTCACAACTGTCCACCGCAGTATTTTAAGTTAACCTGTGGATATATACTCTGAACCTTTCAAAGGATATTACTCTGTTTCAAACAGCTATTTTCAGACTGTGTATTTTTAGCACCTTTTAGCTTTTCAAAGAGCATCCCCTTCCTGCTGAGGTGTAGGTAAACAGGCTTTCTGTTGGTAAGGCCTTTTCAAATGTTAATCGACTTCCTCCCTCTCAAGGGAAATCTCTTTACCATCTCCTAGAGATAGAAGTTTTGTTCGTAGGTTAATTATTTTCTCTCCACAGGTAGTCTGACTCACTGTGCTACAGGGTTTTTTTTGTGTGCACCAAAACAAGAGCCTGTGAATAATGATATAAAGAAAATGGTTGAGCTACCAGTTCTTTTGAAAAGGAACCTTCTATGTCTATGTAAATAATAAGTTACTAGTTGGGGCACCCATGTGCTGATAAGATTGATTTTATTATCTTTCAGCTCTATGTGGTAAATGTTTTAGTCTAATCCTACAATGATTTGAGGATAATGGTTCCACAGTCTGTTTTGTGTCTTATGCCATCCTCAAATTTTAACGAGGAAACATGTGGGATAGTTATGCTGTTTTATTGATTTTTGGTTCATAATAGTGAAAAGGTAGTCTTCAAAATAACTTGTGATGTATTTGTAGAACTCATGTTTATTAATTTTATTCTCAGATTGGCCTATGATCAGTTTCTTCCTTTTAAAAATGTACACAAACATTTCCAGCTATATCAACCCTTTTTTCTTTTACTTTTTTTTTTCATGTCATGTTCTCAACATGTATATTTCTTACGGGCCTGATTTTCTAGCTCTATATCAGTGTGCAGGTCTTCTGAAAGGGAGTACTACAAATCAGATCCTATTGATGAGGATAAGGTACTTGTTGCATTTTACTAATATTTCCTACATTGCCAGTCTAGTTTGGTATGTTGCTTAAGCATTAGTATTGTGTGTTTTACCCTGGAATTGGTATAAAATTTGTATCTGTCTGTGTGTGGAGTATTTTTGTCTGCTCTTTGATCCTGCATTGTCATCTGTTTTGTGCTGCCTGCAACAGGTTGAATCTTAAGTTTTGCTTCATTTACTTGTTACTGCCCTTCTACTGTGTGAGATGGAGAGTAGGAGTCCCGTTTGCTTTAAAAGTTGTTGCTGCTAAAGCTTCTAGTATATTTCTACTCTGGCAGCCCAGTTCAGTGTTTAAACATCTAGCTATTCAGACAGGAGCAATTAAGTCCTTGAGGCTAAACTTGCAGCACCAAAGGCCTCACATTCTTTGAATACTAATCCTTATGTCATCTGTCATCACCACTTGGATCCTGTAGGACTGCAGAAATAGAGTCTAATCTGTTTAGCTGCTTTTTCCTCTTCTTTACACTCATCTACAAAGAGAGAACTCCAGTATTTGTCCTGATTAAGATGCACTCAGCTAACTGGACATTCTCCCTGTTTTCGAAGTAAAAGATTGCTGCTAGCCTTCTTCATTTGGAGTCAGTAGCCAAGGGCTGGTCTATGCTGGGATATGATACTGTTTTCATTAGCCTATGGTGAAACTTTTTTTTTTCCTTCCCCACAGCACCCCCATGCTAATTTGTCATGCTCATTGACTGCTTTTTAGTGCCCTGATTCCCTGTTTGCTTTTGTCTCTCTAATGAACTCTGTTTGCTTAAGTTATTCATCTCTCTTTCCAAAGCAGAACTTTTTTATCACATTCTAATTGCATATACATCACTTAATGTGGGTGTCTACACATGATTTCCAGCCGTTCCACAGAGTTTATGTGTTTTGTTTTTGGAAGATGCTTCTACCTTGTCTGTTCTGTTATTGATACTTCTCCATCTGAAGTTCAGTAACCAATTTCTTTCTCAAATGAAGCAACTATTGTGCTTTTAAAGTCATGGCTGATCTTAGTTCAGCATTTAGCGGTTTTTGCCTTCTACCATCTACCATTTGTTATACACATTCCTTTTGTCATCTCTAAATTTTTGTGGAATTATTTGGCAACTGGTGATTCTGCCCATCTTTTGAAATGGAATTAGCAAAAGATACCTAGAAACTGCTCATTTTTATATCTCTGTAAATTTCCTCAAAAATCTTCTGCTAATATTTTAGCATAAAATAAATAATATATCCTGGCTTTTTTTTTCCTGGGTTCTCCACCTTTACCTCTCCGCAGTAAACATTCTTTCTCCCTTCTGAGCTAACTTGCTCAGTCCTGTCTGAAAGTCTTTTCTATTATAAACACTCTCCTTGGATGCTTTCCAGGAGTTTGCTGTATCTGCATAAACCACCTCCAGCAACACTGTTGTGCAGCAGTGAAGAGCTAAATGGTGGTTATTTAGTCCCCAGAGGAAACTAGTTTATAGAGGGTGTGCAAATATATCTAATTAAGTCAAGAAAAATATAATTTGTTTAAGAGAACTGCTTGTGTAAGGAAGACTAGCAGTGACAGGAACTTGTTTTTCCACTTTGAGCTGTTGAAGATCAGGAGATGGAAATAGGTGTTACTATATCACAGCAGGTCAGGCTCTGTTTTCAAAAACCTGTATGAAATGCATTAAACGTCCCTCCCTTTCCCATTGCAGTCTAGGAATTTCTTTAGAATTGAATTAAGAAAGTATTTTGAGCTCTTGGTGCAAATGCCTATGGTGTATTAGTTAATTGCACGTCTGTCCTGCTGCTTTTGAGACCTGGCTAAGGAACTTGTCTTCCCTTTTGCGCTTCTCTCTGTATGTCTTATTTCAGGATTCATTCAAGAAGATTACCTGCGGGAGCTGCTGACCACAATGGGAGACAGGTTCACAGATGAAGAGGTGGATGAGCTGTACAGGGAGGCACCCATCGACAAAAAGGGGAATTTCAACTACATCGAGTTCACACGCATCCTGAAACATGGAGCAAAAGATAAGGATGATTGAGCAATCCCATGGATATCTGCAGATAGCTGCTTTTCTTCCTCCTCCATTAATTTTATTTCTCAGGATCTGTTTTTTTGTTTTTTCTTGTTGGGACTTTTGCACACATTTTTAGCATTCCAGCTTTTTCCTCTGTGGCTCAGGCACACCTGCACCTTTGTAATAAGACTGGAAAGGGCCAGGGAGAAAGGATGGCTTACAGTGATAGAGGTTGAGAGACAAAAATCAGGGAAATGTGGAGGTAAAATGTCAGTGCTACTCATCCTATCTGGATTAATTTTACGTTTTTAATGGTAACTTTTCAAATAAACCACTGCTCTATTAAGTACATCATTAAAGTTTTCATGCTAGAAGTGGACTGTTTATCTAATCATATCTGTAAACACTTCTGCAACTGTATGCAGTTGTGTTGTTACCTATTTTTGCCTTAAAAATTATGCATAAGTCACTTAAGCATACTGATGTTTGTACTTCAGCAACTGAGTACTTTGCCTGCTACTGTGAGAATACACAATGAAGAAGAAATTTCCATCCCTCAAATTTTAGTGTATTGTAGATTAATCATTCTGTCCAAGACTTGCACATTAAACATTTTAAATCTTACAGTGTAATTCAGTGTGTATTTTATCACCTCTGTGCCTCCATTTCTTGACACTAAGTACTATATTAATGCTACTTTTAAAAAACTTGTAATGTAAATCCTAGCATTTTCTTTAAAATAAGATATCATATGTGGGTAGAGTTGCTTGAGTGATGCTTCTTACCAGATCTGTGGGGCTGCCAATATTGCATTAATTACATTGCATTGCAACCATTTATTTTTTTCTTTCTTTTATGTTCCTTTTTTTTTTTTTTGAATGCATGGTGAGAACAGGGCTGGATGAAGAAGGAAGGTGTGCTGTCTCTATCCTTTTTGTTTTCTCTCTGAAAATGTTATTCTTGGTTTTCAAATGAAACAATATATTTTTAGGAGGGCTGAGTGGTGCTTCGGGGTGTTTGAGAGGGAGGCATTCCTTTTTGTTCCATTTCTCGTAATTCTATCCTCTAGTTCTTGTGATATGGATTGCAAAGCAGATTTGCTACAGCATTTTGAAGCAACTTTGCCATAATCTTAATGCTTCTGGTTGTAGGTGTTTTTTTGGTTTTGAGAGAAATGGTGAGAGAAGCCACTTCTAGGAATTACACTGTTAATCCCTTCAGAATTAATGTTACATAATTAAAAGACATTTGGCTGAGAGCATTTTGCTGCTTCTTGGTAGGCTGCTGTTGTGAACTAAACTTTTAATGTGTCATTAGAAGACAGTGATTAAATCTCTGAAGTTCCTGCTCTACTGCCGTCCACATGAGCTTTGCAAAAGAGCGGGAGCTGTGCACACAGAGATGACCTGGTGCTGCTGACAGCAGGCCTGTAAGAAGAGTATGGAAGTCGCTGGAAACCAGAGACGAGGAAAAGGTTCAAAGCAGAATCAGAAGAAACCCAAACGTTTCACAAATGTTTTCTCTCGGTTGCTGCCTTTTTAACAGAAAAAATACCCACGTTTAGAGCGGGCAGAAGTGAAAAGCTCGAGGAGGAACTTCTGTAAGCTGTGAGTGAACCCAGTTTTGCTGCATCTGGAGGAGGCGGAATCGTCTCGCCCCGGGCTGCGTCCCGAGCGGGGCGGGCGGGCGCCTCATCCTGCAATACCCGGAGCCGTCGGCAGGTGGCAGCACATCTCCTGCCACCGCCGCTCTGCGGGGCCAGCGCCTCCCAACAAGCATTTTGGCTGATTTTGGGGGGGGGGGGGGT
>WBMV01001825.1:2007730-2046026 GCA_013396655.1 Campylorhamphus procurvoides | reverse complement strand
GGGGGGTGTTTGGTTTGTGATGGTTTTTTTTAAGTCCCGTAGAGCTCGTTTGGTGCAGAGAACACAGGGGAAAGCACGCTCCGTTCCCACAGAAAGCCCCCCCCTCCTGCCACAACAAGGGCTAAATGCTGTCCGGATTTTTCAAATTGCAGCTTTTTTTTGCACGTGCTGAGTTTTAATCTTTAATCAAACTCATTCATTACGGAAAAGAGTAAAATGAGGCCTCTGCAAGGCGTTGCTACAGGCCTACATGTACAAATACACATGTGCTGGATGTTTGGAAAAGATTGGGTTTCAAAAGGACTTACGGCCTTCCTTGTAACTCGAACTAGAGACGCTGCTCATGCATTTCATTCCTTGGTATCTCAGTGAGCATTCGCCTTGTTTTGTTAAGATTAGCTTTGAAAAAACTACCCCAAATTCAAATTTATATGTTTGCATAACTTTGTTTACATATGAAAGACTAAAACCTGTGATAGAAGCTAACCTGCTGAGGCTCAGAGTGAGGCAGCTGGTATTTACCTACAGCAATAAATGCCAATTGTTAAACCCCGGTGCTTATGGGGCCAGAGTATGGGCCATGTGTTGCTGTATAGCAACGCCTATATGCCACTTGTCTTGTGATGACAGATTGTAATTCATTAATACTATTGTTCTTACCCTTGCCTTTGGGAGAACCTTTGTTTTACTCGCAAGTTTAGTGGCATTTAATGCTCTCATAAAAATATGTCAGAAGGAATGATAAACATGGACTTATGGTGGGTAATTCAGAGGCCCGGGATTTCTCTTGCAAAGAAATTTTAGATCTCCGCTCAGCTCTGATGCAGAGGGTGCCTTAAAGTCTTTGTTTGTCTGGAACCAGTAACACTGGTTTTGTAGACTAATTGTGGTTCTTAGTCCTGGCAAAATCAGCCTCAATAAGAGCCACACAGAATTTTCAAGTGTTCTCACTGAAGTGGGTCACCAGAATATGAAGGCATTTGTCGTGGAATGTGTTTCTCCTTTTATTTTTATTACTAATTCAGTTGTTTTGTAGCTAAGTCACTTGAGTGGAGGGCGGGAACGATGTGGCCTTGAATCTTCTCAGCTAGAAGAGAGAATTAAAAGTAGGTCTGTAACATTCAGGCTGAATGCTAAACCACTGAACAATTGAGTAAGGGAGGGTGGAACCGTCACAAGCAGCTGTGTTCCTTATTGTGCCTTTGTTTTTTTCTCTTTTTTTTTTTCCTGGCTAATGAAGGAGCTTAGGCAGTGATCCCAGCAGAAGGAATAAAAGAGATCAATACTACCTGAAGACTCCTTCCTGCTCTTCAAAGTGAAGTTCCCAAATGCTATGACTCACATATGGGGCCAGGATGCTTGTTTCCTGTGGCTGCAGAGGCAACAGAGCTGAACCCTAAATGAGTTTTAGCTTATAAACCGTTTCCTCTCCAGGACTGTTTGTGAGAAGCAGTGCCTCACCAGGGAACTGTCTCACACATCCTGTGTCTGGCTTAACACCCACCACGCAAACTCCCATCACTGTAGGTAATAACTTGAAAAGGTTCTCACTGCCTTTACTCTGATTGAGTGTCGTGTGCAGTTAGCTGCTGTGTCTCAGCATCTGATTATCCTCGAGCAGCTCAGCTATCTCTGTACCAGGGCAGTCATTTTGTGAGCTGTGCTGTCCTTGCTTGTGAATTACACCCCTAACTCCTGTAGAAAGGGCATTGATGACTCCTTACTTCCTCTTCGGTATTTCTTGTTGATGAGATTTAGCGGATCCTTACTCAATATGTTTGTTTTAATAGTTACTAATTTTGGAGCCTAACTCCCCCGTTGGGGAGAGAGCAGCATCTGTCAGTCTGGCAGGCATGCCTCACTGTGAATAGTACCAATGATGTCAAGCATTCTTCCCTGCCATCCAGATACCAAGTACCAGCTATTTAATACAGCAACATCCAAATGTCAAACATAATGGTGCTTGGTCTAAAAACTGCGAGAGTCTGAAGAGAATTCCTGTTACCCGGGTGGTAGTGTCTCTAAATCCTAGGCACTTGGTCTGACCTTTGCAGACGGTCTCCTAGCGGCAGGCACGGCTCATACTGCTATTCAAATAACCTTAGCTAACTGCTGACTCATCTGTAGTTCCACTCGGTGCATCCCACTGCTTAAGTATAAAAATTGTCTCAGTAGCACTCATTAGCTGTGAAAGGCAAACCTAACTAGAGCTCCTGTGTAATCATCATGAGATCAGAAGCGTCATGTAAGCCGAGTATTTAAAAATATAAAAAAGTGTTCACACAACTTTAATAGGGATGCATACCAGTCCCAGCAGGCTTCTTCCAGCGAATAGGTAAGACTTGCAAATTAAAGATGCTTGCAGCTGTAAACTTCCTTTTCAAATAACAGGTCACTGTGACATTGGAAATGGTTGCAAAAAGCTACAGTGAGACCACAATCGTGGCATGCTGCCCCCTCCCACCTCCGCCCCCCTCCCCCACATACACAAGGTTTCCTGGGAAATCTGCTCAACTCCATGCCTCACAGCCCTAGCAGGCTTCAAAGCTGCGGGGCTGGAGTTAGTTAAAAGGAGAGTTGACGAGTTTCATGTTAGCAAGATAAGCTCGTGAACTTTGTGATACATTTTTTGGAAAAGAATTAAATGGAACAAAATTACTTCTGGTTAGTGCTTGCCTGTTTCTTTCTTTTACTGATTCAGGGGATAAGGCATTGTATCTTTATTAGAAAGGGAGACATATGTTGTGTGAAACAGAAGTTATAACACTATTATAGCTATCCTGTTAGCAAAGACAGGAATTTGACCATGACCCTAAATCCTTCTACTTTGCCTGCGCTCCTTATCTGCTAATTAACAAAGTAATAATAAAAAGGTAGCAATGCAATTTTCAGTTGTCACAAGACAACGTTTCTTTCAGACTTTTTTTTTTAATTAGTTGCATGTAATCTAACAACTAACAACTCGTTTCTCTGCTGTAACAAGTCTAGGTACGCAAACTGTGGCTTATTGGTGCTTTTTAGCATGCTCACCTGTTCCACAGCCTCTTTGCCCAGGTGAGACAGAGAACCGCAGCCCTGTTATTGGGGATGGCCTGCTAATTGCAAGGAGGAGGAGGAAGGAGGAGTCGTCAAACTTGTACAAAAGGATGAGTAAGGAATACACTGCAAAAATGCAGAACTCTGACACACACACTGGAATCTGACTAGGGGCTACCTGAACCCTCAAAGAGGAGAATAAATTGTTGCCATGAAGTGCTAGTTATAACTACGCAATAAGCAGAAACCACACCTGGTAACAGCTAATGCTGACTTTGGATGCAAGTTGCAATATGGATTGGACAGCAATCAGAAGACAGTGGTAAGTCTTGTTGGAAGTACTTGGCTTTACTCTGTTCTGTTGCAAAGCATGCAGCCTGCTGTCCCTGAAATTTTCTGCCCCCAGCGCTAGACACAGGTTTTGGGTAATTGAGTAGCCATCTAAACTAATGAATATTAAAATACCAGAAAGATAAGATAGAGGCTAAGGCGCTCAAGTATTTCCTGATGCAGCTGATCAGAGATATGACTCTCCAGCTGAGGTTCCAGTAATCAGCCCTCTCCAGAGGCTGGATACCAATGCCTGGTCAACAATTTATATGGCCCCATACTTTGGCAACTGACAGCAGCTTTTTTAGGGTTCTGTTTCCTATTTGATGTTTGACTCTCTCTCCTCCCCTCCCATCCTTTATGCAAGCACTTAAATGCCTTCCACATGTCAGGGGCCTGCATCTACCCTTTCTGTTACAGGCCTTACACATGCTGAAGGATTAAGATCTTCAAGCAAGAAAGGCATTCCCTTCCCTACTCTGTGTACCACTTTCGGTACCTTGGGCCTCATTTTGAGACAAAATCCAAAGCAGCTAGTAAGTTTGCAAATTTTGATGAGCAAAAATTCAAGCACGTCCAGGATTAAAGACTATTTCAGTGGCAGCTTTGAAAATGCTGTCAAGATGCTAAATGGGACAGCACTACCTCAGACATTTCAGACTCTTGTCTGAAAGTGCAGATCAGATTCTTGTGCACACCTCTGGATGTGCAACACATGACAGAGCTGTCATCTGAGGGTAGTGGGTGAGTGTGCTAGGAGATCAGAAGACTGTTTTGGCTGATGGTCTTAATAGTGATGCCTGGAAGATCTTACCCTATGCCAGTTTTTCAGGGCTGATAATTATTCCTCTTATGCTGCTGATTTTAAGAATTGCTATGAAAGAGCAAGTATCAAACAAAGGGGTGCTGGCTGCTTATTTTCACATCTTATTTTCACAGCTTTCCCCATTTGAAGGGTACTTTACACCTGTGTGATTGACTGGATTATTCTTACCCAGGACAGATTTAGTGCTCACACACACCCTTTGCAGGAATGTTTTTGTTACCTACTGGTGGCTTTTAAAGTGACTATAAAGGTAAGGAAAGCATTTGGGAGATGCTGTTACTATGAGCAAGTTAGGGTGTGTTTATTTTAGTTATTTCTTTTTCCAATCCCTCCATGCCTCCCTTAAGCCTATTCACAGACTGTGCTTCTACAGGCAAATTGTACTGAATTCAGTGAGGCTCAACTAAAAAGGCCATTTCAGCAACATTAATGTACTTTTACATACCAATACATAACTCTGGCTCACTTCTTGACTCTGCTGGTCTTAGCTTTGGGGCATGGGGAGGTTTTATGGTTTTGGTTGTTCAGTTTATTTTTTTGTTTGTTTGGTTTTTTTTAAGGTACAGTTTACTTGAATTTTAGCCTCTAATCACTATGACATTAATGACTTACCTATACAGTTTTCCCCATTTTATCTCTGTTGCATTTGAAGTTTTCATTTGGTGGATTTCTTTGCTATATGCTGCTGATGTCAGACATTTGGGCATGTTTTTACATGATCCACAAAGGTTCACTTCAAGCTTTTGTTCCCAAAAGCCATGGAAAAAAAAGACTGTATAAAATCTGTTTAGAACAAAAGTTGGTTGTGGGTAGGGGACAAGAAGTTTTATCCCTGGAAATAAAAGCAATGTGGCATGAAGGTATTTGTAATATGGGTTTCTTTTAATGAATCTTAGCCACTTAGTTGACTGAAGACATTAAATTGGTCTTTCCCTAAAGTAAGTAATTAACTTTGAACACAGAAAATTAAATTGCTTAAGATTATTACACAGCTATCCAGACAATACTTCTAGTGTCTTGTTGCTTTTATTGCTTTTTTGCCCCTGGCATTTTGTATGTAATCATCCAGACACCATGAGACATATTGATTAAATAATATGGGCCCTTTGCACAGTACAATCTTGTTTTATATAATCTTATGCAATATGTTATTACTGTAAGCCAGTAAGAACAGAGTTAAGAGAGAAACTTTGGGCAATGTCAGTCTGTCCTGTCATCCATAGCCAGAAGTAGTTTGGACTCCTAAAATAAGCTATATCTTATATATATACATAAGAAAAAGACAGATGCTTGAGTAGACTTTAGTAGATACTTTGATATTAATGTAAGCATGTTTCCTGTTACTGCACTGGAAAAGCTGTCAGAAGAGCAACTTCTGTGCCAATGCTCCCAGGGCTTCAGAGAGCTGAGCAGGACTCTCTTCGTGTTTGTAAAATGTCTAGCAAAATGCGGGTTGGTGCGTGTCAGTGAAAATATAATTTCTTATGACATTTCCGTAATAAAAGTAATGAGCGCTTTTTCAGTAGATGTGACAAAAGCTATTTTTAAACAGTTTCCACTGAGCCCTCTCTAATCCACTGGAACAACATTTTCAACTCTGACTACACTGATTTAGCAGCTTTCTGCTAGCAATGCTGTAGAAAACAAGCAGCAACCAAAATAGCTCAAGGCTGCTTCATCCTTTCTTATCCTCCAGCCTAATGACAAAAGGAGACAATTGGACCTTGTTTGCTAACTATATGCTGTTATCTTGCATTTTGGCTTATGTTGTCATCAAGTTGCTAATCATCATTCTGTGACACTGTCTGCACTCCTCCCCCATGCAAATGGCAATGGTATCACAAAAGAGCAAACACAAGCCTTGGCACCTGTTGAAAACTGTTGTTTATAGGGAAGTTGTTCCTTTTGCCAGCCAGTGAAACATCAGAACTCCAGGTCAGTAAATAAATGCTATTATCCCTCATTTGGGCACCATATGGTCTGTGTGCTCTGACTGTAGCTGAGCCACAGTCCTCCAAGCAGTCAGGTGAGAAACCCAGCTTCAGCCTCAGTAGCTATCTCCTTTAGAGGCAGTAAGGATTCCACTCTAGTGTGCTGTTCAGACAATCAGGGAAAGCCTCCCATAAAGTACTAGAAGGATTCTGCTCCCTGGTAGAAGTGGTGAAGTTTCTGCTTACCCTTCTGGGCATGGATGAATAAGTAATGTTTAACATCACTTGCTCTGCACAGCCTACAGATCTGCACCCTGGGGTATCTGCAGCTCTGATGGCCCCTCAGAAACTGATCCTGTACCCAGGTGACCCAACTAGCTTAAATAACCTCCCCTCCTCTCCCTCTCCCTCTTCCCCTCCCCTCCCTTCTATTATGTCTTGCAAAACAAGTGCCCTCTACATTGGAGTCTTCCCTTGGCACCATGCTTGAATGGACAGAATCGACCTGCATAGCTGGAGGTGACAGGGTTAAATGTGTCAGCAGGCTGAGTCCTTCCTTGGACAGAAAGAGGAAATGAGGTCTGAATCAATTCCTAGAGAAGCATAAATTTGTGAGCTGCTAAGAGCCCTCAGAGAAGTTCCCAAAGAGCCTCATACTCAGCCCAGGTAATTATAGCTGCAGGTCGCTATAAAGATGAATCATGTAGGAGAAAGTAGTACAGAAGCCACAACAAGACTGGTTTTATAAGCCTAGGAACTCAGCTCAACTACTAGTCCACTATTTTATTTACCTTACTGCGAAGGCACTGCCAATTCTTGCACTAACAGCTAGCCAGAATACAGCATGCTATTGCCATTCCAAACACCCACAACTGGGACAAACTCTGTTGCCAAAACCCTAGCCTACATCCATACAAGTAAATCCAGTATGCATATAAGTTTGACAGGGAAATTTTGGCTCTCTGCCTGCAACTCACTTTTTAACAAGTGAAGATCTGTTTCCATCCTAAAGGGTTTGAAAGGCACTTCTGTTTTTGAGAACATGAGATAACTACAGTAACAAATGACTTCATCATCTACCAATAATGTCTAGTAAGCATGTCACACAGATTTTGTAAAGCAACTGAAAACTTTCAGGTTTCATAGTGAACTTAGAGAGTGAACTGTACTTTTCTTGTCCTAAGTGCTTACGTGGCTTGTTGTCAGAACTGACCTTTTAATTCAATTTTTTTTTCTAGAAGACTTATAACATCCCTAATGTTCTAGGCTGAGCTGAACACTTTCATTGTTATTTCCAACCTAAAATCACATTTAGTGTACAACGTGATGATGTCTTCAGGCCTGACTTGTGTCCTGCTCCTTCACAGCCTGAGTCCAGTTGAACATGGTTAGCACAGGTGGACAGTATGGAGTTAAGCACATGCTCAGCGGCGTCACACACAAAATCACGACTGATGAGATTCATGCCTCTTGCACCTCAGCTCAGTATCTAGAGCTTATATATGGCAAGTAGAGACCTGGGTGCAATTTCCTTTTGAACAGGAGGAGGCTCAAGAATCTTATAGCAGAAGCTCTTGTACAATGACACCTTATTCTACTCTTCCAATTGAAGGTGGACTTTTAAAAGAGGGTCATATTCACAGGAGGACAAGAGAAGACAGAAAGAGACAGCATATGTGCCTGACTCTGTAACTCAGAAGTTGCTGAGGCACTTGGACTCCTTCAATGTGAGACCCAACTCAGTTTGTCCATTTTGTTCAAAGCAAAAAATTCCTCGTAAGAAACCAGACCTGCATTCTCTCCTAGGAATTGTCCTTACTGAACTGTAAAACTGAGTTCAGAATGATATTCTTTTTTTCCACTTTCTTTTCTACTTTGTACATACCCTTATTATTGGCATTTCTTGTCCAATTAAGAGTTCCCTTCCCAGTATGATGGTTGACAGCAGTCTCATTTTTGCATATAAAATTTTTTCTTTATATAGTTATACTACTGGTGAACTGCGGATACAAACTGGGTACTGGGACTTCAATTGCTGCATTAGTCATTACACAATTCCTAACATAGGATCTGAGTTATTTAGGATTATTGCATTTCAAAATGTCATACTTCAAGGAATGCTCTTTTGTGAAGATCTGACGTACAAATAGATGTTATGGTGGGATGCCATCCAAAGGGACCTTGACAGGTGAGTCTACATGAACCTCAAGAAGTTCAACAAGGCTGAGTGCAAGGTCCTGCACCTGGGTCAGTCAGAGGTACAAATACAGGCTGGGGACTGGATGGATTAAGAGCAACCCTAGGAAGAAAGACTTGAAGTATTGGTTGACAAGAAGCCCAACATGACCTGGCAATGCGCCCTTGTAACTCAGAAAGAAAACCGTAATCTGGGGTGCATCAAAAGCAGTGTGGCCAGCAGGTCAAGAGAGGTGATTCTCCCTCTTTACTCTGCTCTCATGTGACCCCATCTGCATCCAGAGCACTGCATCCACATCTGGGGTACTCTGCACAGGAAAGATGTGGACCTGTTGGAGCAGGTCCAGAGGAAGGCCATGAAGATGATCAAAGGGCTTGGACACCTCCTGTGAAGACAGGCTGAGAGAGCTGAGGTTGTTCAGCCTGGAGAAGTGAAGGCCCTGGGGAAACCTCATTGCAGTTTTGCAGTACATAAAGGGGGTCTACAGGAAAGCCAGAGGGGAACTTCTAATAAGGTCAGGTAGCGATAGAACAACGGGGAATGGCTTTAAACTGAAAGAGTAGTTTAAATATTAGGATGAAAATCTCTACTGTGTGGGTGGTGATATACTGGAACAGGTTGCCCAGAGAAGTCCCATCCCTGAATGTGTTCAAGGCCATGTTGGATGGAGCTCTGAACAACCTGGTCTAGTGGAAGGTGTCCCTGCCCAGGGCAGATGGGTTGGAACAAGATGATCTTTAATGTTCCTTCCAACCCAAACCCTTCTATGATTCTATAAATCAGGAAACAACTGCACATCAAAAATTCTCCCACTAGGGCAGGGTCACAGGGCAAATCTGGACCTGACATTCCCAGTAAACACCAGCAAAGTACAGCTCTTATGCATTCTTTGTCTTGACCTGCTCCCTCTTCAAACAGTCCTTAAATATTCAATGCAAAGATGGCCAAAATCCTATACCAGAGGTATAGCCTAAGCCTATGACACATGGAAAGTTGTGGATGAACTCCTACATT
The DNA here is from genome assembly GCA_013396655.1 of Campylorhamphus procurvoides. Classification (NCBI taxonomy): domain Eukaryota; kingdom Metazoa; phylum Chordata; class Aves; order Passeriformes; family Dendrocolaptidae; genus Campylorhamphus; species Campylorhamphus procurvoides. Next base: position 2,036,692 of record WBMV01001825.1, on the reverse strand, counting down.
CCTAGAATGGTCTCCAGTGCCAAAGTACCTGAAGCAATGTTTTAAGCCCAATTTAGAGGATTAGCATTTGTCAAGCCTAAATGTAAAGAGTTAGGAGAAAGGGGTGGTACACAGGAACACAGCAAATCTGTGCTATGCAGTATGCCTGCTTCTGCTCAGGTTCCTGCCTGACCCCACTCTCAGACACCATTATTGCTATTTTTTCCACAATCTCATCTCTCTCAGCACACCCACAGCCCAAGCATACCAACACACAGGACTCCATGCCTTTAAGTAATGCAGCTTTTCCATGTATGGGTTTTCTCTGCCCTCAACTCCCCAGCCAGAATGCCTCTCTGGTACAGGATTAATTTGAGAGAGGGACACTGTCAGTACACTCTCATTGTATCTGCTTACCATAATGGAGAATGATAGGATAATGGTCAAGCCCGGAAGGGAAGGGAGTGTACAAGTGCCTGCATGAGTAAAGTCATGCATTCACCCTGTTGCATTTTTTCCAGATATGGTTCTTAGGTTTTGTAACATTGCAGTAGGTTGTGTAGCTTCTCTCTCAATGTTTTTACAGTGTATGGTGGAAGAATTCATCTGTCTTATCCCAGGTCCTGGCAGAACTAGCATGGGTATAGCAAGTCATAAAGGTGAACAGGCTCTGGCTCCACATTTGTGGTTCCACTGGTGGCAAGGCATTGATTCAGTGGTATTGAACCAATTCTGCACTTCAGAGAGGTCCACCTTCAGCTGTCTGACCCAGGTAGCCCTTTGCATATCTATTGCATCCCAGAACATCTTATCTTTGGTGCTATGGAAGTCAGCACAATCCCCTTCCCCTGGCACGCTTCTGCTCAAGTCTGCCTCTTCTCAGCTTTCTAAGACAATTTCAGTGATGTTAGTCCAGGCCACACTCCACATCTTTCTAGTCCCAGTTTCTATCTAAGCTCTGTGAATCCACAGACAATCTGTTCACAGCTCCTCATCCAGTCCAAGCAGTCAGAATACACCAGCCGAAATACTTTTTTTAGTGCAAGCTGACATAGAATCACGGAATCATTAAGATTGGAAGAGACCTCTAAGATCATCAACTCCAACCATTAACCCAGCACTGCCATATTTACCAATAAACCATGTCCCAGAGTGTCACACATACATTTTTTGAACACTTCCAGAGATGGTGATTCTACCACTTCCCTGGGCAGCCTATTCCAACGCCTGACCATCCTTATAGTGAAGAATTTTTTCTTAATATCGAATTTAACCTCCCTAGCACAATTTGAGGCATCCTCTTGTCCTATCTTGTTATCCAGGAGAAAAGGCCAACCCCCACCTCTCTACAATCTACTTTCAGGTAGTGGTAAAGAGCAATAAGTTCTCCCCTGAACCTCATTTTCATGATAACAGAGGAGAAAGAATTAGGACCAAACATCACAGCCTGATATGACATTTCTGGGTTTCCATGGAAAAGAAGCTATGGTGCTAAAAGTGAATCGCTATGGACTGAGGGAAGCAGGTTCTCTAACAGGAAGGATGTCTGCATAACTAGTGCATAAATAATAATTAGTACCCAAGGCAGTACCAAGTTCAAAAACACATAAAAAACTATCAAGACAAAGGAAAGCATTAGTAATAGTGACTTATGGTTTAGAAATGGTACTCCTGCTAAAACCACATTCCACTTCTCCTCCCCCTTCCAACTGGAGGCACCAAAAAACAATTTGACATAAGAACAATTTTCTGGAAACAGCAATGAGATAAGAAAACAGACAATAATAGCAACAATATTAATATCAAAAGGTGTAAGAAAAGAAACTATTCATATGGGGAAAAAAATCCCCAATAATATATAATACTGGATAGCTCCTTCTGCCACGTTTTCTCAACCAGAAGGAACCCCTTCTCCCAGAAGTGAGTCCATTTCCCCTGCCCCTGGCAATGACATGAGGTGGTATAGAATAACCTCCATGTTCTAGCTACGTCTCCCACTGGCTACTGTAAAAAATTAACCCTGTTCTTTCTGGAACCAGTACAGTGTTATTAATTACCTACTGTGAAATATTAATAAAAGTTAAAATTAATTTCAACTGTATTTGGTGAAACCCCTAAAAAGATGAAAAAAAGGTGCTTTCATGGTTTGCTTGTTGAAAAGGGAGCTTTCGAGATTCAACAGGAAACAGTTGGACTGTCAACCTGAAAGGAGCAGCTGATCAGATGGAAATGCAGAGGGGTTCCTGCTACAGAGAAAGCTCAGGAATTCTGTGCAATGGCAGTGATGGAGAGCCCAGACCAAATGCTACAGAGGGGTTTCTTCAGTGATGCGAAGGCATAAGAGTCTAGTGGTACAAGTCAGAAAGAGGCAAACTAGTAATAGTAGTAGAAGTTGGTGGGGGTTTTTTGAAGGAAAGAGAGAATTTAATATAAAGATCAAAATTCTTTGCATGTGGATCACGAAAAAGGCCAAATGGGAAAGACAAGCTGAGTGGAGAGATAAAAGTTACAGGTATTGAAAAAGGAATTGGGATTATTAGTCTCTTCTGATAGCAGTGAATGACAGAAATTAGTGTGCTGCTGAGAGCAGTGGAGAGTAGCGTGACATTAGTATATCTGACAGATGAGGAAAGCTATTATCTTCGTATTTTCAACTTGAGAATCCCAAATTACTTTATGCTGTGAAACCTTGAGGCATGGAGGAAGTTTCTGGTCTTGAATGGAGATACCAATAGGCCAAATATAATTTTTCATGTTCATAATGGCTACAGATAAAGGTTAGCAAGGGATTGAACAAAATGGTGAAATCTGGCTCAAATAGGAACAGTATTTTCAGAAAGACTGTGGCTGGCCATTTTCTGAGTGGTGAGATGATGGAGAAACATACAGAAGAAAGGAGCATCAGGTAGGTGAGCCCAAGAGTGGTTTTGGGAGACCAGCAAGAGGATCATTCCCAGTGAGGACAAGAACAGAATTGACTGTATTGGAGTGCAATCAGACTGAGACACCACAAAAGAAAATTCAGATCAAACCACATTTCAGTTCTGCTGATTTGCTTCATTGATAAGTTTACTTAATATTTCATGTGGAAATTAAGAGTTTGAATTTATTCCACTCCTCTGTGGCCAGCTTTAGAAATGTAACCTCAGGACTCTGACAGCCATTATAAAGACAAAATAGGACACTTCCTGAAAACGAGGTTTGCTATCCATACAGCTGGCACAATCCATTCAGATGCATATAAAACTAACATGCACAAAAAATAAAGTAACACCATCAAGTTAAAATTTTATTGTCTTCTGTGTCCCCCTGCTTTTTCTACCTAGAAAATAGGTTTATAGGTCAAAACTCCTCTTTTCCCCTCTAATGAGCACTGTCCCTCTGTGCTGCCTTAAGGACAAAGTGTGACGGTTAGGAGAGCTAAAGGCAAAGGTGTGTGAGGAAGGAGGGCATTACCAACCAAAAGGTGCCAGCATAAGAAGCGAGAGAGGGATGGATGGAAGAACAGCTCATGGACCCCATGGTTTGCCACTGCAAGAGGCAATAGCCACGGTCAGCAGTGCTGCACAGGGCACAGGTCCCGGGGAGGGACCAGGCAAGCACAGTACACAGGCTGTGGCCAGGGCAGGTGGGTTGGAAACCAAGCCACAAAGTCCTGCTACTGATGAGAGAAGGTGACAGACTTACCTGGCAGGCATGGCACTGCCCTGTGTTTAATTTTTTCTTGATTTGCCTCTTGAATTTTCTGAAGCAGTATGTCATCCTTACTCATAGAGATTCATTCTCACCCTGGAAGTGACTCTACAGATTTCAACTCAGATGTTAACTGTATGGACACAAATGTGTCATACAGAGCAGTTAAAGGCAAAATTGTGACCTAAAAGAGGTGGGAGTATTTTGTACAACAAATAGTTTCCTGTTTATAGGTTTTATTGAGAAACGCTGTGTGGCCTAAGACCAGGACTCTGGGCTGGTTAGCACTGAGTTGTTATCCTACTTGGACTCTCAGATGCAGGTGGTCCTACAGCAGCTATAGGACCACCTATAGCTGGTGGTGGTCCTATATATTTGGTTTGTATATTCACAAATACATAACCAAGTCCAGAAAACAGTAGTTCTGAGGTAGCACACGGATCTGAATCAGGTACTGCCTGTCAGCATTCTTGCACAGAGGACTTAACACTATGGGGTTTCAATAGAATTCAACAGAATTCCCCCTCCTTCCTTAGTGACTGAAAATATTGGATGCCATGGACTCTTCCACATTCCAAATAAAAATAGGAATCATCCTGAGAGAAAATTAGTTATGTAGGCTGCTATTGCTGCCCTTCAGAGAAGGGAAACAAGCTAAAAAGCCACATCAAAGCTGAGATTAAAACTGAGGAGTTAATGGCTGGGTGCCTTCTGGAGGTCATAGCCTGCTTTCTGGTTAGAAAGAAAAACATTTAATTTACAATAAAATAGTTTTGGCAAGAACAGGGAAAACATGCTATATGATGGATATGGTTTTAGTTATGCTTTGAAAGTTTGGCTGCATGAAACAGTAGCAGCAAAATAGTTTGCTCTTTAAGCTACCCCCCGCCCAAACTTAAAATAAGGCTTTCCTGATTAGCCAAATATTAAAATGACTTTTCACTACAAGTTTGGTCATCTCCCAGAGCTGCTCTCTCTTTAGTAAGAAATCTTTTGACTTGCACATTAAAAATATGATGGGCAAATATAATCTTGATCAATCATTCATGGATCACATCCTCCTGTTTATTGAGATGTTAATATAATATCTTTTCCTTTTCTCATTACAACCATCACTTTAACATCAGACTTGCATTTAATGCTACAGGAGCTCCTTAATGGTGACTGGTAAACATGAACAGAGGGAGAAAACTTATTTTTGTATGTAATTATTGCACAGCACTATTGCTGCAGCAAGCACTCTGTGTTAGAACATGTGCAGCAAAAGCCATGTAGCTGAAACTATTTGCAGATCTCCATTTTAAACTCCAACTTCACATACTTGAACATTCCACTAAACCATAACACTTCCCATTTGTGGTCTGAGTCCAAAGGAGAAATATTTCTCTTCCTTTTGTTTAAAAATCATTTCTATCTCAGACTTGAAAGTATTTTGCTGCTGTCAGTGTTCCTGCTGCTCTTTAATCAATGGATGTTGTGGATGACAGGCTGGACAGAAATGCAGAATACCATGTATTCTGGTGAAGATCTCTGAACTTTAGAAAAAGGAGTGGCAAAATGGGGATCCAAATACTAGACATGGACTGTTCCCATTTGGTCAGGATATGAGCAAAGAGTTTTCGCTTTTTATTTGCACCCTCATCCTGGGGGTTTGGTTTCTTAGTCATTCTCTTATAAAGGCACCATGAAAAACATGTTACTTACCAAATCACTCTGACTCACCAAGTTACTTCAGTTCAAGGCCTCACCTATTATATATCTGACAAATCTCACTGGAGTCCTATTTCATGGCATAGCTAAAAGCTCCTCTTTCATAACAAGTCACAACCACGGCAACTATTCAGCTGCAAGATTTGGCAAACTGGATCTCCTGATAAAATTAATGTGAACTATGAGTACATATTTGCGTCTCCAAACACAATAATGTACAAGATTAATATTAATGTTGCTGAATGCATTGTACAGCAAAGACCAAGGCACTGAACACAGGATTTGCTTCTCTTTCCACAGATATCTAGTTTAAAAACTTAGAGTACCAAGGTAATCTTTAGTGTATCTAGCACTCATGGGCAAAACTTCTTTAATATATTACATTGCCATGCTACTAACCTAGCATTCTGAACCTAGGCAAACATTCATTCCACAACCTTTATTTATAGGTTTTCCATCAAAATTCTCTTGGTGGTGGGCAGATAATTATGTTTTTAAGGAGACTAGGGTTTTTTTAGTAAAGCCAAATTTTTTTCATGTAAGATTGCAAACTAAAACAGCTACATCAAATTTGGTACTTGGGAAACACACACGATTATACAGGAATCTGGGGAAGACCTGAGTCTGGGGAACTCAAGAAACTCAAGGGAAGTGAGGTTCTGAATCTGTTGCAGTGCCCTGGGACTGGACTTATCTCACAAACTACTGATGAGGTTGCTTTCACTAGTGGAACTAGGTGTGCTGGCAAGAGGGGACAGCTCAAATGAGATGCTGCTGAATTCGTTGTTTTGGCTGCTCCAGCAGAACCTTCTACATCATCATTGCATGCAAAGCATCCTACCAGAGAAGGTAAGAACTTTCATGCTTACCAGGTCAAGCACCCAATGTAGGCCTGTAGAGCAGAGCAATATGCCTGTAAGACCTGTCATAGTTACATGGCTCCTGTTATTCTCTTCCCACTCTGGCAGGAGAAAAAATTTCTCCCAATTGAGATGCCACTGTGCTTTGCTCTTCTCACAGAGGAGAAACCACCACTAAGACCATTACTTCTGGTGCAAGAGATCCTCATATGCCAGTGTAACCCTAGACAGGTAAGTTTCTTCCAGAGCTTCTTCCTCCACCATGCAGTACAGATACTTCTTTAGCCAGGCTGGGTGTGAGGTGTTCCCAGGAGGCTGTCCTGTCTCCAGAAGGATGCTCTGCAGAGCAGGGCTGGAACACTGCTTGAAAAGCTTTGCCTTGCATGCAAAAGGTTTGCTGTTAGTTCATGACAGGAAAAGCTGTCCCTGCTCAGAGGCACTGATATTGAAACCTGTCCCAAAGACTGCAACTGCAGACATTGACCCCTGCCTGCACATACTGCAAATTGAGGATGCTGTAGGGTCCTTTGAAGGTTTGACTGAAAGCTGTGTTGGCTTTGCCTTGAAACTGAGATGACTGATGGACTACAGCAGTCTGGCTGCACAGTCCCACTGCTCAAGAAAGGAAGGTGTGGATGTGGAGTCTGCTTGCAAACCTTTGTGGTAGAAACTGTGATAAATTAATATGTGTAAATATACCAAGGAGAGGCATTCAGTGGCTCCCCAAAAGAGTAACCGAACTGAATTATTTTTACATGTAATTATGTGTCCTCAGCCTATCCTAACTCTGCTGTTGCCGAGACAAGGAAAAAGCCTCTCAAACTCAAATCATTAAATTAGGCCTAAACATCAGCCATACTTTTTCAAAACATCTGTGCAAAAAAGACAAATAGAGAAAGCATGCTATACTTGACAGTATAAACTGAAATAAGCACTGAAAAGAGAATTGTGGAAAAATACGTTATACTTACTATGGTTTAGGCCACATCCTGATTTCACACCCTGATTTAATTCAGTACGTCTGAAACAATGCCACTAAATCCACTTTGCATTTACCCCAAGTAACTGAGTAAACGAAGACCTGGAATGAAATTGAACTAGAAGCTGAATTAATAGTTAGACTTAGTAGTACAAATAAAAGTATAATCCTGAAAACTTCTCCCTCCTTCATGTCACGCTGTGTTTTAAACATACCCAGACAATTAAACTATTGCAGAGTTGGGCAGTTCCTTAGTTAAAGGAATACGGTTTTCAGAGGCATCAAAGGTTTGTGCTTTCATTCTTCAGGGGTTACTTATTTAGTAGCAGACTGAATTGTAGCAGTTGTTTTTTCTCTAGAGAATTCCGCACAGTCCTTGGATCTATCAGGTTATATTGCTCTATGTAGCAAACAAGTACTGCCTGGTGGTTTACTCCAAAAAGATTGCTCAGCTTCCTACTCCTGGCCAAAACCGGAATAAAGCAATTACTTCACTGAACTTCTGTCCATGTAGCAAAGCCTATATATTTACCTAACTTTCAAAGTCTAGGAAAATGCTCCTGAAAGAAAAACTCAACTGTTAAATTCTTTCTTTTGGGGAGGAAAGGGTATGGTGGTGTCCCCCAAGCTTATTGTGACTACATCTATAGTTGAAATGCTCTCTTTTTTCTACTCACATTTTCAAATGAGTCAAGAAGCATCTAGGAACAAGAATAAGTGCATCTTTCTCAGGAACAAAACCTTAAAAATCTACAAATAGTTATTTAGATCTGTTTATTCCCTAAGAAACTTACATACTTTCATGGATGCTTCAAGAACCATTTTACATTTTTTTGATTTTCATTCAAAAATCACAATACTGGGACATACATAATTAATCCCTTTCTGTATCACTAATAGCATATAAACATGAAGAAAAGCCGCAACATCATATGGTACCAGATGACTAATGCCACTATAACCACTATGGATTTCTGCAAAGGCTGCTTTCTAACTCTGCATGTAGGTACACTTTCACAATTTGATGTCTGCAAACGTATCCTAGAATCACTCCATAGGCATGCCACTGACTGAAGCAAACTCCTGAAGACCCAAAGCAGAAACCTTGAACCAGGCTCTTCCTCCAGCATGTTCACCAGGACAACCAGAGCCTGCAGATCAGCTCTGAACATCCCTAAGCTGTACACTGTGCTCACAAAAACGAAACCAAGACTTCTTTTCCCTGTATGTTTAGCACTTAGCTTCTCATATTAGCTTAGTGGTTAGAGTATTTACAGCTACCATGGAAGATCATGTTTCAGGCCCTTAAAATGGAATTTAACCCAGGGGCCTGTAGCTCTCTGTAACACAGGCTGTTGGGTCTCTATTAGGTAAACTGTTTAAATAACTTTATATAGTTTTGTATAAGTAACTACACAACCATTAAAGCACAGAAATGAACCACGCTCAGTGGCAACATAGACAGGAAGCAATTCTCTCTCTCCGACTTGATAAATATTTAGTTACAAGAGACTGGAAGAGATCTCTTACAGAGCATGCAGGAATGCAGTAGCTGGAACATTCTTTCTCCTGGGATGTGTGTCACTTCATGACTCAGCAGCATATGCTTGTTCTAGCTAGTGACTAGCGTTACCTCTGAATGACTTGTCATATTTAAAGAGCACGGCTTTTAAACGCAGTTTCCACACTGTGGTGGAAAAAGAACTCCAGAAGAGAATGATGACAGAGAGGGAAAGATTACAACTTTAAATCTTCAGAGGATTTAAACGGTCTTCATGATCCTGGAAATCACAGCTGTTCCAGTTCCCTCCTGCTTGTACAGCCAGCTCAACACAGTGACTTGGAAAAACACCAATCCTTCCAAAAGAGTTTTTAAATGCAAGGGCAAGGCTAGCTACCTGCTCACTAGTGAGGGAATTCATGGTCAGAATTGAAACTGAAAAAATATACAGTGGACCGAAGACACGTAACATGTTTCTTAACAGTTGCCTAGACAAATGTGAAACTGAATCCTTGACAAAGAGTTAACTAAGTGGCAGGGGTGAAATCTTCAGAAATAAAACTCCTTGGAATCTTACAGTGTTTGAATTTGAGCAGAGGAAACCAGTTAAGATGTTCTGAAACATAAAACTTTCTAACAGCCACCTTAATTTTACTTTCCTTTCTCCTGCCATGTTAGGAAATAAACCCTTGAAACAATTAATTCTTCCTCTGGAAAATAACAAAATCAGTTTCATGCAATTTTAGCTCTTCTAAATTATGGTGTTTTCAATATGATCTCTAGGTCACAGATCAAGGAGAAAGTGATGTGCCACACAAAGGCATGTTTGACCCAGACCTCTGGATCACTGATTTTTATCAAATGACCTGTGGGTGAGACTTGATCCCTAGGCATATGAAATGGTACTAAGCACAATGTAAACAGCTTTCTGTAAACAAACACATGCAGATAGAAATAAACAAGATGGGTAAGGGGAGATTATAGCACTCAGTTTAGAGGTATTTTTAATTTGGTTGTAAAGGGGTAAATAATTCCCGCAACACTACACAAAACCTGTGTCCCACCAGGGTGAAATCTGATGTGACTCAGCATTCCCTAGCCTGTTCCTTCCATGTGGTACTGCAGGCAGGAGCTGGTGTACACACTGTTCGGTTTCCCCACTTGTGTGAATGAAGAAACAGGACATAGAGTGCAAGCATATCATAGCGTGTATTCATTCCTTAAAGTAAATTCAGCCCAAGCTTTCTTTGGACAGAGCCAGGGTTAGGGATTAAGCCAGGGCTGACTGCCCAGTCAAACAAATGTCATTTACAGAGCTACAGATTTTGCACTTCAGTGAATGCAGAGATGACCAGCACTAAGAACTCAAGTCACTGGTCCCAAAATACTTTTAAAATTGCATAATCACTCTTTCTAAGAGAATAACTAGATCTAGCCAAACTTTCCTCATTTAATCCAGTGTTTTGAAAGCAAATGATGTTACACCAAAGAAGAAACATTACAGATGGAAGTTTTAATTCCTTTAGCAGGGCAGTTCCACCTCAGGATTCTGGCTGAATTATGACACTTCACAGGGTGCTCCAGGAACATAGTAGGTGGTTCCTTTTAGCTTATCAAAAGGAGACAAAATGATTTAGCTTAAAGCTTTTTCCTGGAGATTGATGCTAACACATTTTACCTCATGCTTCCTATAGCCTAGCAGCAAACATGCAGTGACAGTTACCACAACACAGCTGACATGCAGTAGCTCTCTGAGCAAAGAAATTCAAATGTGTTGTCTTTACCCAGATCTCTGTACCCCAGTCTCATGCAAAGAACACAGGAAAATTAATGTAATTATTTTCAGTAAAAATTTCCTTTTATATCCTCTCTTCCTACTTTTTTTTTCTTAAATGGTGAAATAAAAGTTCATGAAGGAAGTACTCTTCCTTCCCTTTTTGCAAACTGGGGCATAATCATTATAGCCTTATCATAATGCTTTAGCACTGAGTTTATATGTCTATGCCTGTGAAGGCGTTTTGTTAATTAGAGAAAAAGGGTGTGATTCTTGACAAACCTGAACTTTGGCAACTAATTCATTATCTTAACAGCAGATACTGAAAGGGCTGTTTTATAATTAAGCTCCAGCAGTATCTCAGTACTGTCACTGAGAGGTGAAGCTACACAGAACAAGGGAAGGCTACAACCAATGTCAAGGTCTTCCCACATGCAGGAACCGAATTCTTCTGCTTCAAAGGATAAAAATTGTGAGTAATAATTTCACTGATATCAAAGCTAACCTCGTGATAAAATACTATCATATTGGGAACAGGTCCAATGCATTCCTCAGAGCTCATTGCAGAGAACATAAGTCCTCTCTCAGTAAGGCATTAAGTAAGGACATACAGTACCTAAATATAGGCTCTGTAATAACATTTAGATACAACTTCCCTGTTAGCATCTCCATCTTCCATTCTAAAAGGAGGATCACGACTTGCCCACAATAACATGGCACATGAAAACTCGTAATGAACCACAGCATCACGCTGTTCACATTCCATGAATGCAGCCAGACTAGAAATGCCCAAAAGTTGCAGTGGAAGACAACACAACTTTTGCTATTTTGAAAATCAAAATTCAGAATCAAAGATTGCTACAACTCTTCAGCGATATCTAAGGCGGAGCCCCCAGGCCTAGGATAACAGCTAACTTCCCAGAAGATTCCCTGAATCCAAAGCAAACTATCTTCAAACCGTCTTGGTCACTGTTTCTAGTTCTGGATCAACATTGCTCATACCCAGGCCCAGGCTCCTTGTGTAGAGCCTTGTCTGAATCACACTGCTTCCTGACCTGGCTATCTCAGATCTTTGAACTGCAGCCTTGTATATCCGTGATTCCTGTTTCACATTCAATTATCATCTTGTATTTTCTCAGAACTCCTCCTAAATGTAATACTAGTTTGACAGCTCCAGACAATATCGCACATACACCAAAAAAGAAACCCAACCCAAAACACGTGGTACTTAGGTTCAGCAAAGGAATTTCTCACCCAATTACTTTATTATTAAGAAGTGCTACAGAGTCCCAGATTTCTGTAAAGCTTGGCTTTGCCTTCGCAGCAGTCCACATTTTGTCAGTGTTTCAAACCAATTAAATATTTTCCTGCTTCTTCTCTCTCCAAGCATCCTCGTTCACACAGAATCCAGATCTGCCTCCCACCTGTCTCTTGGCCTGGCAAGCTTCCCCTCCATTTGTTATGTGCTTCTGCTGAGAAGCAGCACATCTGTCAGCCATGCTGGTTCCCTTCTGTAAAACAAAGCAAAACATTAAAATTAAAAAAAAAAAAAATAAAATAAAATATCTAGACCCCTCCACATCAAGGGTATATTTCAGCAGTTCTGAGATTGACCAAAAACTGTCTCACCATAGCTGTTCTCTAAGATGTCTAAACAATTTTTTGGGGGAAGATAGCTCATAATTCAAAATTAATGTCTTAATGCACTCTCCATTTTGGAGAATGCAAAATTCTCCAGCAGAATGATGACAGAAATCCGCCAAACAGAGATTAATATGCTGATGCAGAAAACAAATATATAAGTCATATCTTTAATGCTTTTTTACCCTGGTGCATATGTGGAGACACAGACATGTTATACAGATTAGACTCTCTGGGGGCAAAAGGGTAATTCTAGGACATAGGAAAGTATCACTCACAATCTCAACTGAAGAAATGTTAATTAATTAATTATTCTCACCAGACAGGAAGCTTTCAAGGGTCCTGTTTTCATATCCATAAATCAGATTTTGTTAGAAAGCAAACTGACCAGTGACAGTTGCAGAAAAATCTAAGAGCTGTTTTCCTAAGACACACTTCCAAAGTCTGCACAATGCTGGGTGCAGGGCTCTTATTTTTCATTAAAACCAAATCACTCGGTACCTCTAATAATTTCAGTACAGACAATGAAGAGCTGAATTATACTTGGACAGCAATGTAAGCTTTCAGGATCTAAAGGATAAGCTGAGGTTATCACTTCAGATGCTTTAAAAGATGAATGCACAACTTGACCTGAACCAAACTTCAAAGTCAGTGAAGGCCAAGAGAAGATAAAAAGAAAAACGAAAAATATTTCAGCAATTACTTAACACTGATATTTCAGTAGTAGAGAAACAATGTGTACTTAGCTTAGAAGAAGCCTCTATGCCTCTGATTAAATAACCTGATACTTTAAAAGAAACTCAACAACAACCCCCAAAACTATGAAATATAATATTACTTTACATTCTAATTCATTCTTTTCATGTGATAGGATAAATAGCAGTAATGACTGCGTTTCTTATAATACAGATGTTCTTCAAATAAATAATAGCAAGAAGGAAATAGCAGCAAGGGAAGGAAAAGTAGGGAAAAGGAGGAAAAATTATTTTTCCACTGCACCACTAACCTAAAGACCTGCTGAGCTATATAAACACAGGGCAGAGGGGGGAGAGAGGCAATATCTCTCCGAAACCCACGAAATTCACCACAATTATCTGTATGGACTGACTTCTATCCATCTCTGCAGAATTTTACTTCTTCAAAATAGCAGAATATTTTCTAAAAGGAGAATTACCCAAGTTACTCATGAAAGGTTAGAGAATTCTGAGGCCTCCCAAACCTATCATTCACAGTAACAGCTTAAAGAACTTGGAAGATATGACTAAAGAATTAAGTGGCACATGGAAATCCTTGCCAAAACTCCCTTCCTATCAACTTACTGCCTCCCACTCCTTCCTCCTGCTCCAGTCTTTGTATCTGCACTGGGTTTTCAGTTGATCATTCTACAGATGGTTAAAAATGACACTGAGGTTAGATACCACCAGCAGCGTAGTCCAAATATCTGACTTTATATTTTTGGTCCAACAAAGGCTCTACCAGCAAGAGCTGCCCTAATCTCCTTACCATGCTCAAGGGATTAGTTAATTAGTTAACTAGCAAATCTGTTCATGGAATAATAATGACACGGAACTATTCCAAACTGATCATTAGAAGTGAGCTCATGATCTCAGGCTGGTTGTGGCTGTAAAGTGGCATTACATCATTTGCCCTCACTGTTGACACTGTTTGTACACATTAGGCAGAGAGCACCTGCCTCACTAGAATTCAGATATGTAAGTCATTACTACTTCAGCTCCCCTGATATACTAATCAAGGAAGCCATAACTCAGATGAGAATAGGTGCTTTCTTGTGTCCAGAGCATCCATATCTGACTCAGAGGAGGACCAGGTAGCACAGTCACAAAAAGGAGTTCAAGTCTTGTCTCTGCAGTAGGTTCTACATTCACTACAACCTGCAAAACCGTTCCAGTAAACCATAAGTTGGTCATATTAGTGAAGGTACACCAGCAGAGAGATCACTGACTTATAACCAACAGCAGGGAGTGAACTCAGAATCACATGCACAGCCACATTATCTGACCATCTAAACTAAGCCCCCCATGTTCAATTCATAAGTCAATTATTATTATTAATTAAAACCTGCAGCCACAAACTCTCTGAGCCATCCAAATACATTTTGGCTTCTGATACAATTTTCTTGGTAGCAAATCTGTAAACCACACAGCCCAAAACCAGGGACTCTCAACGCTCCCTGCTCCTGTCTCAAAGACTTTCTGCACACCATCTCCTCCCTCTGTTCCTCAGAGGCTGAGGAGTGCTTTGTTGTTTTTCAGCCTTTAGCCTTTCACTAAGGTTCAAGTGGCAAGTAGAAGTTTCATTATTGCTCTGCCTACCCAACGAAGCACTTTCTTATGTGACCCTATATAACTACTTGTATGTCTGCAGATAACACATTGAGCACCATTTCATTGCTACAGTATGACTGTAGCAGAGCTGCCTGGTTGGCTGCCATCCTGCTAAATATCAATACCCAGAAAACATTAAGCACATACAGTAAATTAACATGAAGTCAAAGTATGCACACCAAAACAGCACAAAGTAATCTGGTGAGCTTGGTCAAATTTGCGGCAACACAAGTGGCATTATGTTAACTGGAGAGAACCTTTTCCCCAGTGTTTGCCTAGCAGTAAGAGCTGTTCCTGTTTTATGGATATGGCAAGACCACTGCTAGTTCCCTGTGCCAAGTCCTTCAGTATCAGTCAGGCCCCTTGACTCTTAATCCCCCTCTTATTAATTAGAGCTATTCTCACACTTAGATAGATTTCAAGTGTTTTGTACATTATTAAGTGCAAGTATTGCACTTTGACACTGCAAATACCAGAAAACACCTAAAAGCAGGTTAAAATCTTAGGCCTGGACATCAGTGGTTATATTGAGCCTTCATGGCTGGATGTAATTTTTTTTCAAGCTATAACTGCTGTGTTTAATGCTATTGTCAAAACAGGATCATCAACTTTGCAAGCTTTGATAGCTATGAAAGAATGATTTAGTAAATTGGGGGTCAGAGATCAGTACCTATCCTGTCCTAAGAGCAAGTACGAGGACATCACTGAATTAAGTAAGGATATCTAAAAAAACCCTCTTGTGTTTTGCAAAGCAAAACTGAGCACCCTTACTTCCTTGCAAATACTCACTACTCATGCTAAAGAGAGGAGGGTTTTCCTCCATTCTCAGTGCCAAAGCAAGAGGCAAACCCACACATTTCTGGGAGCTCCCAAATTGCCAGCACCAAAGGTTCAGTGATAATTTTTGACTTGGATATTATGGTTAGTTTTAATGTTTCATAACTGTATCCTCTTTGATTGGCAAATCTTCCATAGGCAGTTCTGTGCACTGACTTTATAGGAACAGTCACTGCTTCAACTAGTTTTAGAGAAAACTGATTTCTATTACTTATTCAAACCAGAACTCATTCAAAATAAAAAATAAAAAAAATACTTCCAGCAATATAGTTGAAGGCATTTTTATTATCAGCAATTGAAATAAAAGCCTTGCCATCAGTTATCCATTGTTTAAATCTCACTGGTGATCTACCATAAAAAAAAGAGGAAGACAAATGAACACATCTTTAGAAACTGAACTCTGACTAGGGACAGACAAGTCAAGCTATTAATTTAACATCTTCGCACAAAACTAACTTCACCAAGACAGTATCTCTGGTGGAATTTTTTTGGTTGATTGGTTTGGGTTGTTTGTTCATTGATTATTTTCAAAGAGAAATTGAGAAGATGTCAAATTGGGTGTTACTAAGTCACTCATCATCTCTGCAATCACCATAGTTTTGCACGTGGGTTTGTAACTGCAAGCACCCCAACTTTGCCTTTAAAAGCACAAATGATCTATCACACCTTTAAAAGGCCCAAATAGTTCCCCAGGGAGTGAAATCTTCATATATTACACCTGCAGCTTTGTGCCTCATGCTTCTCTTGTCCCATTTCAACTTTAGATATGAGCTCTCACCACTTTTTCTCTTGTGCTTGGGGTATTCAGTATTTCCCCCTTGTGCATTTGTCACTAAGAACATAACTGAACTCAGTGAAAGACTTCCCTTCTGTGGAGAGATTCAGGGTCTTTATCTGCTCATTCATTTTCAGCAAGCACAAAACATCTTTAAGGCTTTTGAATTCTGTAAAATTCATCTGAAACTGTCCTACAGCCTCTAAAGTTACTGAGGAACCCAGGCAGACCAAGAGACAGGGGCAACAGAGTTATGTAAAACTCCTTTTCCTAGGAATACTGGCTTAAATTCCTGACCTTGTTCTTTTATAACGTTATGACTGTAATATCTCAAGGTTCATTCACTGCCAACAGCTACCCCTTGCTGCCTGCTCCTTAGAGAAGCCCTTGTTTGTCCCTACGAGGAAGCTCGATGCTAAAGCAGCACTTGACAGCACCACCACTGCCCAGACTCTCTGAAGACTTTGCCCCATTTTCTGACCAAGTCTTAGGGGTATAACTTCCCCAAGACAGGACATGGAGACAGAGCACACTAAGCTTTTTTGTTTCATCTCCATTCAACTTCCATGAAGATCATGGCTCCTGCTGCTTTCTCAGCTTTGAACAAAAGTACCAGATGATATTAAAGAACACGTGTCCAGCCAACCCAGAAGCAGCTCTAAATGATTGCATCTGCAGGGTCAGGTTTTCCCTGTCCCTCTGCCCCACTTTTATCGAATTCCCCTAGCTCCAGTGGCATTAGATGATGTTTCAAAACAGCATCAGGCACACTCAAGGCCCATCCAAACAAAACAAAACAAAAATGTACTGCAGTGATTTACAATGCATCAGGCAGTGACTCGTGTAACTGGCTCCCCTGAGAGCTCTTTTGAAGTGTACATGAGTCAACAGACTGACAGCAAAGCACAATATGCCATCACCAGGCATTCATGGGCAGCCTCACTGTTTCTTCTGCTGCACATCTCATTCTCCTGTCTCCAGTATATCTCTTTTATATCTCCCTCTGGCTTTGTCAAAGCAGGTTACACTTTATTAATTTGCAGATCAGGTCCATTCACATTGCAGAAATTAAATTAATGAGAAGTGCAGCATTTTTGAATGCTAGCAGAGCTACAAGTTATAGCACATCACCTCACTGAAGTTCATGGAAGTTTTTCCATAAATCTGAACTAGGCCAAAGTCTCACTTCCAAACCCCAAGTGTGGCTGCTTGAGTAATGCTGAGGCCCTTGTTTCTCCATGCAGTCTGCAATTCTTGGTGGCCATGTGTTTATCTATCTCCATCAACATCTGCTTGCCTTTCTGCTGCCTTAAACCACTCCTGACATTGGGCCACCTACAAGTGTTACCTTACTTGGACTGAATTTTACACTTTTGAAGCATAATGGACATTTCTGACTGCGACACTATATTTCTGAAGCAGCAGTTAATAAATTGTTCAGCCACTTAAGAAAAACATATTGCTGAGAAGAATAATCAGCATGACTTTCTTAGCACTTGTCATGCATAGCATGGTGTTATGTGGACATGAAAGCCTAAAGTTGGTTTGAGAGGGAAAGGTAGTATGGCTGTATCAGTGTGGTGTTTCATGAACACTAAGCCTTACATCTCTCTAGTTAGTGGAGCAGGAATGCCACAATGACAGGATCATGCTGTTACTAGTGCTCAGATTTAATTTAGCATGGCATGTGTCACTTGGACAGGACTTAAATTTTGGCCAGTCTACAGAGAACTTTTACAGAGGCTTATCATTTCCCAGCAGACATCGGCACAACATGCACACCAGAATGATCATTTCTGCCAGGCGTTCCATTCACTAAGGCTTTCAAAAATAATAGTGTTATCAAATTTGAAAAATAGTATCTTCCATCCACACATGTATTATTATTGTTAGTGTAGTAACACAATGAGGAAGATAAATAAAAGAACTAACAGCATTGTGTGCATATTTACACACATACAGATATACAGATCTATGCAAACTGTGCTTAATGTTCTCTGCTTTGTATTTTCTTCTAAGATTTACATCAACTGTGAAGCTTGGGAGAGATTACTATATTGTATATGTATATATTCAGAAGCACATACATATTTGAAAGCTCAGGACATACCCATACATATAGAACAGAACATCAGTCTGAAGTGCTCTGTATATTAACACAAGGCAGCAAGAAATATTACATAAAGGCACTCCATGTTATTATTCTTCTTCTTTTAGTTTGGTAGGATCAATAATCATGTTTTCATACCAAGACTCTGGATATATTAATTCTATTACTATGAAATAAAGCAAGAGACAGTACAGCACTGTAAGAAAGCAGCAGTTTTCTCTCAATATTTTATCTCCACAGCATAGAACAAGTTTTATTTAAACTTCTGAATTTATCTAAATACTGTGTAATAGTCTCATTTAACACTCTTATTCAGAATGCATAATAGCTGTCAGAGTTTTAACCTTTATAAAATGTAAAGCTATTCCCCTTCTAAAAACCAAACAATTTGAAAAACCATATTTTGGCAGGTGACACTACCACCAGATTATTTACCAAGCAATGAGTACTGTCTCTTATGTAATCCTCCTTCTCTCTGTCTCTCTCAAGTATGTGGTTTGTGTTAAAGAATCAGATAAAAAAGCCTGAGTTTAAAGCAGAAAGCTAAGGAAAAGAAAAAAAAAAGAGGACGGCAAAATCTATTTCAGCATTTCAGACCTCGGTAACTGAAACACAGATTGCAAGCCTGTGCATAGCATAACCTCCCCCCCTTTCCCCCCTCGATCTTCCAAACTCTCAGTGAGGGTGGGTGCTGAATGCCATTCCGGCCTTAGTTTTCATGTCCGTTTCAGTGCAGAGCCTATCCAGTTGTCACTGTTGATGGAAAGGTTCTTTATTAGGAAGGAGAAATGAGGTTCACCAGAAGCAGCTACTGCTCTACTGCCCTCCTGAGCAACCCTGCAGCGTGGCTCCTGTTACCTACATGACATGATCACACACTGGGCATTCAGTATTTTAGTGTGTATGGGGCATGTTATGCCAACCATGAATATGTAGATATAGGTTAGCAATTTGACAGTATACAGTTCTACAGTGCTTTGTGTCCACTAGTTTATTGCAGGTATACACAATTTAGCTTTAAACCTGGCAGCAGTTTCTTGCTAGAGAAATGAGTGAGAGCACATTCATTGGTATACTATCAGTTAGCTTTCGGTTAACAAGTCAAAACTACATAAGGGGTTTTTGAAACTTTAAAACATTTTCAATTTACATTTAAGGCTAAAAGGTTCAGTCTTCAAAGGGGAAGTTACTCAGTCTTAAACTAGCAGGATTTAAGATTACAAATGCTAACCTTGCAGTTTGCAGCCAGAACTTGCAGCTTGCCTAGATTTTGTGGCTGCAGGCACACAGATGCCACAGGTAAGACAATTAGCACCTTGTAAAGTTGTAAACAACACAAAGACTGAGGATCATTCAACTGGCTGTAGCTTTCAGGACTAACCAGTTAATCAAACAGTTCCACACCTGAGGTTTATCTCTGAACAGCTGAAGTCAGATAAGTCAGAAGGCTGTTAGCATCTAGGTGATTCAATTCCAGCTCCTCAGGAGACTAGACCTGTCACATTTTGTTACACTTCATAAGGGGTATAAAGGTGGAGGAGGTGGAAGAGATTTTAATACTTGCTGGTATTAGGATGGTGCCTCTTAACGACAATGGAAAGAGGAAAACCAGATTTTTAATGTCTTAATAGTTAATGGATCAATATATGATTAACAGCTGTGTAAACACTTCCGTTTGTTTCAAAGATTAACAGTTTGTTCATTTAGTTTCACTTCTTCCTTAAGCGTCTCGAGGACCCTTCTTACCAAGGCATGAAATATTCCACATTCTAGGCGCAGGCTGCTAATGTACTCACTTTGCACTGAGCATCCAAGCCCAACCAGCTGTCCCCTCAATATCTCCGAATGNCCCCCTTCTCTGAAGGAGTAATGTGGCTCTGCCTACTGCAGGACAAAGAACAATTAGCTGTGACTCTTATCACCTAGCTATTTATGCAGGCCACGGAGCACCCATGAACTGTAAGAATGTCCCCGTGATTTCTGGCATTTGAGATGGTATGTTTTAAGATTCACAAAGATGATCAAAATCATGAAGCGTATTACAAAAATATTTACATGAAGGGCAGCTTCAGCATTTACACCCTAAAAACATCTGAATACCCAAAGCCTACAAAAGCCAATGCTTAGAATACACGTAGTTTTAGGGACTGCCTGCCATAATGCCATTCATTTTACATAACTTTAAACAGTGCGAGGAGAAGCCTTAAGTGTTGTCATCCGTCTCATACTGTGCCCAAGAGGATATTCATAGGGCCACTGTGTTTTGAGATTCATGAACCCTCATGTTAGTTTTCTGACATTGTGAAAAGTTACTTGGTGATAGGTTGCCTTAGGCCTTGATGAAACAAACCGGTTGTCTCCAGCTCCTTATGAACTACCCAGAATACACAAATCTCTAAGTGTCAGGTTCCAAAAATCCAATCCTGGGGATGCTCCTGGGTTACACTATAGGTCACAGTTAAAAACAAACAACCAAACAAACTGAAATTTGCAATTCTGTAGGCTGCACCCAAATCGAAAGCTGTCATAAGTGCTGGACTTGATGATCACGTGTAGGAAGAGAGCACTACATAGAGGGCAGAAAGCTTCATGCAGACTCAAAAAAGTCAGCACCACTGAACACAGATAGTATGTATTCCTGCTTCTCTCTGCTGCTGCATCCTCCTTTGTCTGCAAACCTTCACATTTTGCATTTTAAAATCAAGCACTGACACCTGAAAGTTTTCCCTAGTACAAAAGTAGGGAGGATGAGAGAGCAGAAGCCTGAATCCAGTTGATGTGATCTACCAAAAAAAACAACTAAACCTTGATCAAATTAATTTTTCGAGACTGTCACTCTCCCGTTGTCTCTGAATAGTCACACCTGGATGGGCCACATGCAGGTTTAGTGATCTTCTTGGTGCCCTAAATCATAACTGGGCAGGCAGTCCCAAATCATCACAATATGCATTTGCCTTGAGAACACCCGAGCCTCAGGCTACGTCTAGGATTTTATAGAAAGGTAGCCAACACCCATTACCCATCACTTTAAGAACCTTACACAACTTCTTCAGCAGTGAAAGCTTGTCTTTGCTTTAGTCATCAAACACGCTTTTCATGGCTCCACCCAGGAGAAAAGATTAGCTCACTACTATCACTTGCAAGACAGATGCAGTAGTCTCTAACTCTATAAATCTGCTCCTTTAGGCTGAGCCTCTCAAGCATGCTCTGAATCTTTCCAGCTGAGTACTGTGTACCTAAATGCTCAGTCAGTTACATTAACAGCTTACTTGTATGTTCAATTGACGAAGCTGTGCCATAAGGCTGTATATTTGACTGGCCACTCAAAATCTCTGTAACACATCCATAATACTGAAAGAATATTCTGTTTGCGCTTAAAAGCACAGAATGGTTTGGGTTGAAAGTGACCTTAGATATCATCTGGTTTCAGGCCCCCTGCCATGGGCAGGGACACCTTTCAATAGCCCAGGTTGCTCAAAGCCCCATCCAGCCTGGCTTTGAGCAGTTCTAGGGATAGGGCATCCATAGCTTCTCTAGGCAATCCATTAACTGGGGCTCACCGTAGGCACATTGAAGAATTTCTGCCTAATATCTAATCTAAACTTGCTCTTTTTCAGTTTATAGTCATTTCCCCTTGTCCCATCACTCACCACATGTCCTTGTCAAAAGTCCGTCTCCAGCTCTCTTACAGGCCCCTTTAGGTGCTGGAAGGCTGATCTAAGGTTTCCTTGGAGCCTTGTCTTCTCCAGGCTGAACAACCACAATTCTCTGGGCCTGTCTTCCTAGCAGTGGTGTTCCAGTCCTCTCAAGATCTTTCTAGCCCTCCTCTGGACTTGCTCAAACAGGTCCACTGTACTGACTGTACTGAGGACCCCAAGGCTGGATGCAGTACTCCAGGTGGGGATCTCACCAGAGCACAGTAGAGGGTCAAAATCACAGTGCTGGCCATGCTTCTTTTGATGCAGCCCAGGACACAATTGGCTTTCTGTACTGCAAATGCACCTAGCCAGCTCATGTCTGGTCTCTCACCCCCAGCATCCCCAAATTCTTCTCCACACGGTCTGCTTCAATCCCTTCATCTCCCAGCCTATGTTGATAAGGGATGTTGCCTTGACCAAGGTGCAGGATCTTGCATTTGGTTTTGTTGAACCTTATGAGGTTTCCATGAGTCCACTTCTTGAGCCTGTCCAGGTCCCTCTGGATAGCATCCTCTCCCTCAAGTATGTTGACCGCACCACTCAGCTTGGTGTTGTCTGTGAGCTTGCTGACAGACACTTGAACTCACTGTGCATGTCACTGATGAAGACATTAAACAGCACTGCTCCCAGTATGGACTCTGAAGGAACACCATTTGTCACTGATGTCCATCAAGACACTGAGCTATTAACCATGTAAATATGTGACGATTACAGCTGACTTAGAATAACATCAGCATTAATTTTAAATCATGTAACACCAAGAATTAATAAAACAATCACAGTAGCAAAAATAATTGAGTGGTTGCAGAACCTATAGATGTACAAATCAGACAACTTTGAAAGCAAAGCTTCCAGAGCATATTCAGAGCAGATATGGCACAGACAGCAATGAAAGTTTCTCTAAATTCAGTTTATAGGGTTTAACTGTGGCCTGTCAAAATCCTACTACTTTTTAATTAGTATGAAACCTTTTCAGTATTTGATGAACATGAGGTTAAACATATGAATAGTTTTTTCTGCACTATTATGTTATAAATAACACCCACATTTATATTCTGCTAAACAGGTATGGAAATTCTGCACTCCCAGAAGGCGTTCTTATTTCCTACATAAATCTTCCACCTTAATGACAGGAAACAGTGACAGTGTGTCTTTAGCAAAATCCTTCTATTTTGCAAAGTATTAAGATGTGGTACCAAGTACTTTCTTAATTCACAGGTAAACAAGTATTCACAGTTATTTTTTTTATTTTAAACTAATTATGTAATTTATTTTATACTGGATAGTATTTAGTGTAATAGAAAGAAGTATCTTTCATTCACTACCACTGCATTTTTTTTGTCCTTCTGCAAGTCAAATTTAACCTTGTCTTGTAAGGACAAAAATAACTTCAGAGACAATGTTCCCAAAATACAATTCTTAAAAAAATAAAACAAACTTTTAGTGTAGACTCAACCAAGCAAATACTTGGCTGACCATTATTTTGTTTAGAGTAGACTACACTAAATGAAATAAAAATGCCTAGATACAGCTAATAATAGTTATTTACTTTTAAATTAACAGTCTCTCCTGAAAAAAAAATATCAGCCATGAAGCACAGATATCTCTTAGGCTTTGTTTTTGTTGCTTTGGACAGTGATTTTTGTACAGTTATAGTTTGCTGATGCAAAACCTTAAGTGGAGAGAGATAGACAGTCTTTAGTTAAATAAAGTCAGCTAAGCAAGGTCACTCTTGTTTTCAGGACCTCGCAGTAAACCTCCTGCCTTGTCTTCAGTACACAATAAACAATCGGGTAAAAGCAAGTTAGGTATCCCACAATTAAAACAAAACAAAAAGCCCTAAAACCACGTTTGTTTTTTTTAGTCATACCTGCTTTACCTGCTTAACTTCTTACAGATAAACAAAACCTGACTGCATAAATGGCAAAATTGCACCCAGTTTCAAATTTCAGGAAGAAGGATCTGTTTCCTTGCATGTCCGAAGTTCTGGAGCTGCAAATGTCATGCGGATTTTGATACACCCACTTTGTGCCACAAAAGAAAAAAGGGCCAAAGCACCCCCCTCTCCTAGACAAGAAGACAGAGCAGTTATGAGATGTGCCTGTGGTAGGCAAGTGATAATGTCTGCATAACTGAAAGGAATACATGAGATATGTTCCCTGTCAAAACTGTACTTTTATTTTAAGTTCAAACCTGAAAGGGAAGACTATAACTCCAAGCAAGATTAAACCTACAATTCACTTTTTATATTTAATTTTACACAGGGGTTTGACTTCAAATTATGGAAACAAAATTGTATTTACGTTAATGCAAGTTTCACAAACCACTCCCCAGAGTAAGCTACGCAGCTTTTAGTTTCAGAGTGGAAGTGATTACACTACTTATGAAGTTTCTGCATTGTCTTATAATCATAACTAACATTATTGAATATACTTAAGTTGTCTCTACAGTAATAATATTATTCTATTTCCATATCCTTATGTACTGAGGCACAGACATGTGGGAGGACCCTGTGGAGATGAGGGAGCAATGGGTTGGCACAGGGAAGAGTTAAAGCAGGCCCCAGGGAGAGAGATAGTACTACAACCTACTAGAGAAGCCGTTGGTGCACTTTGCCCAGGAAATGTCTGAAAACACGACTGGCAAGCACAGATCATTCCATCAGCTGATCCTCATCAGGAACGATAAGTACTGCCCATTACCTTGAGTCCATACTAGAATCCATGCTGAGAACCAAAAGCTGGCAAACATGATGCTGTACCAGTCAGGAATCTGTATGATTCTATGTAAAGAATTCCTGGGGCTTTTGCTTCTTTGATCTTCCATAACCACAAGGATATGCACAGACAACAAGTGAAAAGCACATTCAAGTTGCAGAGCCTATTATGCAGAAGTTCTGAAATCTTATGATTGTCTTCATGACTTTGATTTACCCCTTTTAACCTGGCACAAAGGTGGCAAAGTGAATTCTAATTATGAGAGCACAGCTGGTTGGCATAATTTATTTAGATTTCAAAAAAGGTTTTTTTGACAAGGTTCCACGCAAGGAGCTACTGGAGAAATTAAGATAAAACTAGAGAAAAAAGGCAAGCAAATGTCATGGATGATTCTGTGGTTGGAGCAAGTGAATCAAAAGTGTAAGATTAAAAGTTTTTTGCGTTTTGTTTTGGGTGTTTTTTATGACAAAAAGTTGACAGCAGAGTGTTTCTGCATCATATACTCAATTCACTGTTCTTTAATATAATAATTCAGACCAGTAAGAGAGGAAGAAATAGGAACAGGTAAGGAATAGTAATATGCCAGAGTATGCAGATATCAAAAATGTATTTGGGTGAAAGGGAGATTTGTGAGTAAGTTCAGTGCAACTTCTGTTACATGAATTAACAGTGCAATAACAAAAGATTTACCACCAAGATGAATATGAAACTGTGCATAAGAGAAACTTCAAACAAGCTACATAACCTGCAAAGCTGATAGAGCCCCATACTCAGTATGTAGTAGCAGCCAAAGATAAAGCCTATCATGCCGGATTCAATAAAACAATAGGTCAGGGAGTAATATCAAATACATATATGTTGTAATCAGAGGCATAACCTTGCATGCAGCATAAGTCACCTTTACTGAAAAACAGAATATTGAAGGATCAAATAGACTTGTGAGAGAACCAAGGCAATGAGCAAAAGTCGGGAGTAATTCTCATAGGAAAAGTGAAAAAATTTCTGTCAAAAAGCAGTCATGCTGAAAGTATATAAAATGATGAACAGTACAGAGAAAGTAAACACAGATTTTTGGTTTTTATTTTTTTTTATTTCAAAGCACAAGAGTATATTAAATGAAACAGATAAGAAAAAAATTTAAAAATGCATTCGTATGTAATTCACAGTTCAACATGATACTCTGCCACTCACTGCCTAAGATAAGAAAAAAATTTAAAAATGCATTCGTATGTAATTCACAGTTCAACATGATACTCTGCCACTCACTGCCTATTACAGAGTTTTAATGTTATGAAGATATTAAACTTTCATGCCAGTATAAAGACTATACAGCTAGGTCAGTAACAAAATCTGAAGTTCTATTAAACTATGGCTCTAGTACTTGTACTGAACTATGAAAGATTTTGATGGGACACTTCTAAGAAAATATTACCTCACATCTGCTTTCTGTAGACTTTCCTTTTGCTCTGATACACTGAAACTAGACAACATCATGGATAAGAAAAGATGAAGAATAGCTGTGAACCACAGTAGCAGTTCCTGGTTTTCCATGCCCAGGACAGATTCGTTCACTAGAAGTTGTTAGTTGCATTGCTTAACTCTCATTGCCATAGGCATGACCTGCATAAGTGTGTGCTACTTAATGCTGTTCTGCCTACAATTTAAAAAATTTTCTCACAAACATTTCAACAGCATCTGAGCAGTCCACACAGATCAATGGATTTATTTTCCTTACATCTAGGAGGGTTGGGGGAGGATGCTGTCTAGCTTATAAATGGGAAACTGGAATAAAAAGACCTAGATAACAAACATCTACGAGCCTGATTTGCCTAGGTCCTCATTTCCCAGAGTACTTCCTTTAATGGTTTCTATGCCCAAAACATAGTCTTATCTTCAGCAGTTAGGCAAACACAGACCCAGCACCTCAAACCAAAGCACTTGTAAAGTAAGAAACATACAATTAGTCATGCAAGATATCACATGTAGCAATGTGACAGGACAGAAACTCGCATACACCACAGAACGTTGATAAACCTATAAAAAAACATGGAGCAAATAAAAAAAATCTAGTCCCTCCAGTTTCATTTCTCTCCCTTCTTGGAATCCATTATAACGAATACTTACAACAGCATATCTATGCAGATGGGTCCAGACAGAGCTGAACTTGCTCTGACTAAACCAAGCTGTTCAAACCTGTTGGCACAGATGTATCTTGATGCACAGGTCTACCACCACTTACCCAAGGAGCTGCACAGATGCCAAAGCTGCTCATTACGAAGCAGTGTGAGCTGCTTGTGAGATACGATTCATAGTGCTGATGTAGTTTCAGTAGATTAAGTAATACTAAAAACAGCCTCACTAATACGTGAAGGGAAAAGATAAACTGCAGGGAAGTTACATATTGTCTTTCATACTATACACTTCTGCTTGCAAGAAGCAGCCAATACCAGCCTGCATTATCAACATGTGAGCCACCAGGTTATGGCATTTGTTGTAAAACCAAGTTGTTCTGCTCATTAGAGTCGAGCTCAGGCAAACCACCTGTCCTCCTTGTTACAGCTTTGTTTCAGGTGTGTCAAAGCTTTACTAGCAGAAAAGGTTGTGGAGGTTTTCTTCCACTTGAACTACTTTTTTGCAAACTTTACCCGCCCTACCACTGCAAACATGTACCAAGAGCCTGCAAGTAGTAAAGGCAGCCAGAATTTGTTGACAGACAGGTACTGCCTCAGGCAACAACTGCACAAACCCACTTTATCTTTCTCAGTAGTCCCAGCTATGAGTATACCCCTCCATACTCACATCCACAGACTTAGTTCAAAACAATTCCTCTCCATGCATTTTATACCCGGGGACCTAGGTATGAACAGCCACTGGTCCACTGTCTGCTCCTACTAGCTAGAAAGCTGCCCCACAAAGCCGAACTCGATCTTTTCCTAGCATCCTTTTAAAAAATTCCTAGGAAGCCACTTTCCAGCAGAACTAGAAAGGCTGTTTCTAAAGCTCCTTAAAAGAAAAAAAAAGAAAAAAGGGAGGGGGAAGGGAGAGCTAGTTTCACAGATTTGTCAGCTGTCCCAAGGACAATGAGCAGGCGTGAGGCAGCTCTGGCGGCACGGAGAAAAGGAAATCTCTTCGAATCCTTGACGTGTCTTTTGTTAACTTCCCATAATTGCTTTTTTGGCATCACCAGTTGCCCGGACGCTCGGAACAACCGGTGCGGAGAGCCAGCCCTCACAGCTGGGAAGCT
This sequence comes from Campylorhamphus procurvoides, assembly GCA_013396655.1. Lineage (NCBI taxonomy): Eukaryota > Metazoa > Chordata > Aves > Passeriformes > Dendrocolaptidae > Campylorhamphus > Campylorhamphus procurvoides. The sequence continues at coordinate 2,008,829 of WBMV01001825.1, read as the reverse complement.
GGGCTTTTTCCACAACAAAAAACAGTAAAGAAACCAAAATAAAGCCATACGGCGGCGTGCAAGCACAACACCCCTACCGCCCCCCGATCCCGCCGCCGCCGATCCACGAGCGCCTCGGGGGCACCTCTCGGCTGGAAACACCCTCCCCAAGGGCCGAGCCCTCGCACCCCAGGACACAGGCGAGGGCCGAGGCGGGCACGGCGGCGGGAAGGGCGCTCGGCCGGCGGGCAATGGCCCGCACAGCTTCCCGCCTGGCGCGGCGCTGCCCGCGCCGTCCATCAGTCACTCAGTCAGTGTGTCAGTGTGCCGTGCCCGTCTCGCCGCGGTGACCTACAGGCGGACACGCCACGGAACAGCCACCAGCGCCAAGGGTCACCCATCCCGCAGCGATCCGCCAGCCCCGGGCTGACACCGGGTCCTTGTTAAGTGACGTGATCACCAGCTGCCCTCCCCCCTCCCGCACACGTCCCCTAGTTCGGGCTGTAACAGCTGTTTTATCTCCCGCTGTAATTACGCCACGTAAAGATAGTTACAAGGTGCTTGGGGGAGGGTTTGCTGTTAAAACGCTGTTGCTTCCCCTGGCGCAGCGAGTGCGGGGTTGTGCGGGTGCCCGCAGCGCCGGGCGGGGAGGGCTGGTGCGGAGGGAGCGATCCCTGCTGTGCCGTAGGAATCCATTACTTCATCAGCCCTTTAGCAAGCCCGCTGCCCGGCCGGCCGGGAACAGCCCCGCACGTGGCGCTGCGGGACTGGCACAAACACGCTCCCGAGGAACAAGCGCACCCGCTCCCGCACGCCTCTTCCCAGGAGGGGCGGCTTCTTTTACTTTCCGCGGCGAAACCTTCGCCCGTGACTCCGCAGCCCGTGGCTGAGCGCCTGGCGCTTCGGAGCAGGAACACCTGGCTTTGTTAGGGGGCCGGAGGAGGTGGGTTGGGCTGTGCCCACGGCCACGCTGGAGGGAAGCTGGAGCGAGCAGGCGGCGGGACCCGCGGCTCCCATGCCGGAGGAAAATAAACTGTTGCTGTGCAGCGCGTGCTCGGCCGAGAGGGATGAGTCAGGCTGTGAGACTTCTCTCTTTTACAGCTACGAGCATGGGCCGCAG
>WBMV01001825.1:1377270-1391003 GCA_013396655.1 Campylorhamphus procurvoides | reverse complement strand
GGGAGCGACGCGGCCGGTGGGCGGCGCTCGGGAGCGCGCCCGCGCGTCACCGCGGAGCGGCCGCGGGAGCGCCCCTGCCCCCGTGCCAGCTCTGCGCGTCCCCTGCGAGAGGGGAGCTGTTCTGCCCGCCCGAGCTGAGGTGGATTGCGGAGGAATAACGCGATCGCTAGGAAGGAATAAAAGCGTTCATTGCACTGCTCATCTCAGACCTCCGGTTTTTCCTTCCAAACAGCAGCTCATGAGATGCTAGTCTGATGGCACAGCCTTCAGTGGAATAATTTGTACGTAAACCTTTACAGCGTTGCTGCCGGTGTAAAGTGCAGCAGTTCTGCTTGAAAAAAGGTATCTTGCTAACTACTTCTGTTGACAAGTGCAGCAAATTAAAGAAGACACTGGAATAGTGGAGTCATCTCCTAGGGGCAACACCAGGAGTGTTTTTCGTTGGATTGGTAACTCCTGCTCCTTCCTGAGCCATCTCTGAGAGGTTTCGGTGCGATGCACTTGTATATGTAGTGGATCACTTTGAATTTTTTTTTTTAAATTCGTAATTTTTTTCCAGCCTCTTTAGATACAATGATATGAAGTCCCTATTTAGCCTGCACATTCAAACATCTGAGGCTTGTTTTTATAGTAACATCAGTGAATTACATTCAGAAGGTGGAACTGTCTTAAATAGGGCAAGAAATAATGGGCTCGAACTAAACCAGGGAAAATTTAGGTTAGATATCAGGAAGAAATTCTTTACCATGAGAGTGGTGAGGCACTGGAACAGGTTGCCCAGAGAAGCTGTGGATGCCCCATCCCTGGAAGTGTTCAAAGCCAGGTTGGATTGGGCTCTGAGCGACCTGGTCTGGTAGAAGGTGTCCCTGCCCATGGCAGGGAGTTTGAAATAGATGAACTCTAAGGTTGATTCCAACCAAAACCATTTCATGATTCTATGAAATTTTTTTAGTATTTCTGAATCCTGCACAAGAATTCTCTCCAGTGTGGAAGGAGCTTCCCTTTTATAATTTCACAACATGCTAATTCTTTCTTTGACAATGCGCAAAACATTCCTGCAATCTACTTATTGCTCCTGAGAAACATGTAGCTGTTGGTTTACCCGGCTTCTTCATTTCATTACAGTTCCTGTTCTATCTGTACAGTCCTGATGTAGAAGGAAATGCCTAATTTCAACGGCCAGGTTTTGCCCTGTAAGTAATCAGAATTAAACTCCTAGTGGGAAAAAAATACAGTACCTTATGAAGGGTATGGCTCTCCATTTTTTAGCACTGCTTTTCTGTGTCATAGGCTGCTGCTGAATATGTGCTTCTTCCTGTTTCAAATTGTATCATTAGTAGTTTCCACTGAGATATTAAAATAGGGGAAGCATATGTTCAATATCCAGCCTCGGTAACTGAATTGTGGAGAATGAAAAATAAAGCATTGTTACCATCTAACTGTGTGTGGTGGGTTGACACTGGCTGAATGCCTGGTGCCCTCCAAAGCCACTCTATCAGTCCCCTTCTCAGCTGGACAAGGGAGAGAAAATGCACTGAAAGGGAGAGATCACTCACTGATTACTGTTCTGGGCAGAACAGACTCAACCTGGAGAAATTATTATCAAATCAGAGTACGGTATTAAGACACAAAAGCTAAATCTTAAAACACATTCCCCCCTACCCCTCCCTTCTTCATGGGCTTGACTTTACTCCCAAATTCTCTTCCTTCTCCCTGCCAGCAGCAGTCTTGCTGCAGAATGGGAGCTGTGGTCAGTTTATCACACATTATCTCTGCTGCTCCTTCCTCCTCAGGGAGAACTCTCCTCACCTTCTTCCCCTGCTTCATCATGGGATCCCTTGCAAAGGAGACAGCCCTCCATGAACTCCTTCAATATGAGTCCTTTCCACAGGCTGAGTTCTTCACAAATTGCTCCCATGTGGGAGTCTTACACTGGTTGTAGTCCTTCAGGCCCAGGCTGCTCCAGCATGGGTCCCCCACAGAATCAGAAGTCCTGCTAGCAAACCTCCTCCAGCATGAGCTCCTCTCTCCATGGCTCCACAAATCCTGCCAGGAGCCTGCTCCAGTATGGGTTTCTCACAGGGTCACAGCCTCCCTTGGGCTTTAACCTGTTCCATCATGGGGTTCTCCGTGGGCTGCAAGTGGATCTCTGCTGTACCATGGACTTCTGTGGACTGCAGGGGGACTACCTGCCTCACCATGCTCTTCACCATCATCTACAGGGAAATCTTGGCTCTGGTACCTGGAGGACCTCCTTCCCCTCCTTTTTCATTGTCCTTGGTGTCCGCATGGCTGCTTCTTTCACATATTCTCCGTCCTCTCTCTTCTATTGCATAGATTCCCCCTGCTCCTTCTTAATCATGTTATCTCAGAGGCACTGCCACCATTTCTGATGTGCTCTTGGCCAGGAGTGGGTCTGTCTTGGAGCCATATGGCATTGGCTCTGTTAGACACAGGGCAAGCTTCTGATGGCTTCTCATAAAAGCCACCCTTGTATCCCCTTCGCTACCAAAACCTTGCCACAGAAACCCAATACACTGTGTTATGTTTTACATTACATATGAATGTTGCACTAGATTTGGAAATAAAATACAAAAGACAAAGATCACAGAAATTCTGGCTGAAAGACTTGGCCTTGAAAATATGTATTATTGAAGGTGAGGCATAAGAATAAAAAAACCTCATCTCTCCACTAGCACATCAGGTGCCAAAAACAAGTATTTTTTCAATTTCCTGGAAAACACCCCTCTGCAGAAAAGGTGTTTGCATCATGTATCTGACTGAAACATACTTCCTATGAAACCACCCTTTGCCCAGCTAACACAGATTAATAATCAGGCTTTGAAGTTATTTTCCTCTTTTCCTATCTGATGAACTAGACTGTAGGTGCTGTGCACATATTGAACCAACAGACTGTTTCCAGATTGTTTGGATTGCAGGGATATCTGTAAGGGAAAAGAATCCATTGTAGGATGTGCTTGTTTCATTTAGAAAATTGCGTAAGAGGAGTGAAGAATGACAAGGGCCTCTCTCTCTAACCTCATGTGAGGCATCAGAGATGGCACACAGGGAAGACTGAAGATTTCCATCTAACATGTTCTAAGTGGTGACTTATTTAAATTATATATTAAGTACCCCTGGATTCTTTTATGTTTGAGATGGTAAGGTTTATAAAGTCTGTATGAGGTACAAGTGGCAATAGAAACATCAAGATATGGCCAGTTTTCATGTGTTGTAATTGTATCTTGGTCTTGCAGAAATGGACATCATTTAAGGACATAGATTTTCCATGTTCATTTTTCATGGGTCATATTTCTCATCAGGCCAAGTGGACATGAGAAAGTGAAGAGACAAACTGTCCAGTATTTGTGAAAGGGAATCAAACACTGTTAGCGTATTTCCACGTCAGCAAGGACAGTCTATCAAGGCCTCCTGAAAATGTAAGTGAATGTGCTAGGACAGAGAAGAAAAGTCAGGGAGCAGATGCTCCTTGCAGTCTGTGTTTCCCATGGCAACCTGGCAAATTTCCCAGCAGGAATTTGCGTATGAGTTGGTCATGTTTTTGCATCACTTAGTCGCTTCTGTATTTTCAAGTATCCTCATAACAAAAGGAAATAGTAGAGACAAATGGTGGGGAGTAGAGCATAGTTAGCAGCACAACCCCTGGCTAAGCCGTATGGACAAAGATAGTGAGAGGCCATCTCACCCTCCGAATGACTAAACAGCAGTTACAGTGTGCATCTCTAACTGAAGGGACACAAGTCCTCTTGAGAGAACCTGATCTGTAAAATCTTACTTAATACTATTGTATTCTAAGTAGAAGAGCATTTTGATTATATATTTTTCTTACCAATTAAATGTAGTACACATTGTTTATCTGCAGTCCTGTATAGTAATGCATGGTGATATATGTTTGTCAAAAGTTGTGGTAGGTAAAAAGATGTGGCCATGTGAACATGGCAGTTCACACTCTGTGCATGCAAAAGGCATCCAATATGCTAGTCAGGTCTAGCTGTAACTTGCAGAGTTACACACAGATTATTACTGTCCCTGTTAATGGTGTCTGTCTCTGTTCCCTGTCCCAAACTACCCCCTCTGCCCCTTTTATTGGGTATATATTTCTTAATGTTTGGGGTTTGCACTGAATTTCTTTAATAATTTTATCTATTTCTTCCCTATATGCCCCTCATCCTCTTATTTTTCCTTATTAGTCTTTCACTGTCAATTTCCTTACTCTAGACCCAATTTTTGACTTTGTCTGACATCCTTAGTTTGTTGGAGCCGTATGGATAGTGAGTGAAGAAGGATGGATGCCACTTTCTAATGCCAGTACCAGAGGAATATCATGAAACTTCACTTTCTCTTCCTCTCCCATGGTGTTGTCTCCATGTTTCCTTATTCTTATATAGTTATCTTCCTTCCTTATTCCGTTGCAATCCTTTACTCTGGTGCTGAAGCTAAGAAGTGCTACAGGTAAAGGCTTTAGGGAGTAACAAGTGACGTTGTTTTATATGGGAAGTCAAATTAGATGGTTATAGTAGTTCTCTTTGGCTTGCCAGTCTATGAAATACTGCAACTGCCAAAAGCCTGCATTAAAAAAAAAATGTAGTGCTTTGAAGCTAAGCACTCCAAGGGTAAAGAAGGAAGAATTGAGGTTACTCTAGTAATCTTTACTATGATCCTCTGTGTATTTGCATTATGATGCAGTCTTAACTGCTCAGTCACTCAATTTTTTTAGTGGATTGGGAATTCAGCCATGAATCAGAAAGCAGTGTTCTGTCCTTCATTCTCCTCTAAAAAGTAATTTTTCTCTCAACATGGACCATTACCAAAGCTATAATCCTAAATTTTTAGAAATCAAACTCTTTTTTTGCTTCATCTATAGAAAAAAACTCTTACCTCTTTTATGTGGGTCAGCCCTTAGTGAGGGGTGCGATTAACAAATAATTTTATAAAGGACTGGCAGAAAAGCACTTTGTATCAATGTGAAGTTAGTGAAAGTATATTATCTTCAAGGAAAGAAGGTACCCCATTAGACCATCAAACTGCCTATTCTGAAAGGCAGGACAGTTATGGAGAGGGCATGATCCTGCATATTGAGAACCAATATTCTGTTCATAAATGCAGATACAGAACATTGGTCATTTCCCAGTTGTGGAAAACAATATTTTTTTTTACAGGGAGGATTTTCTTTCTCATATTTATGTGTGTTACCTGAGATGAATGCAAATATCATGAGACTACCATATGCCTGTTAGGAAAAGGAATGAAAAAAAAATGCTGTCCAGCATTTTACTTGAGCCCATTCTCCTTACAGTCAGTAGGAATATTCCTATGCATTAGGGAAGTAGATGTGAACCCATAATTTGTAATGCAATGTATAGATAAATGTGGCTTATTGACTAGCATTAATTTTTGAACACATTGCTTCATATTCAAAAAAAAATATCACATTTTGATTAAGAAAAATTTATAGAGCAATGAAATTATCTTTTACACCCATTAAAAATATCCCTCTCTCTGTCTCTGTGCATAACAAAGTATTTTGGAAATAAATTTACAAAATTAAAGTGGTGTAAGTGCACTTCTAGGGAAGAGGGCAAAGGGAGTTTTAATTTATAATGTTGCCTGTGTTTGTCTCTTAGCAGTTTTAAAAACATTACAAAGTTATATGTTAGAGTATGAAAGAAAAATGTAGACTGAAATTTTAGGGTTTTTTCTAGTGTGCTCCTCTATTTTTCAGGCCCTTTCCAAATGTCATAGTGTTCAGAGATCACACCCAACACCCACTAATGTACCTAGAATGGCTCGCATTGATTTAGATGGGAGACAGTGTCAAGCAGTGTTAAGGGTAGAACTGAACATATTCTAGGTCTCTTCAGAGTTAGGGAAGTTTTATTCTGATAAATACAAAGCTCTCAATATAAATTATCAATCTTATTTCTTCTATGGTGAAAAAAACCCTAACTCTCCATTTTGCTTGACGAGAGTTTGGAATAATGAAAATCCTAAATTAGAATCAATATAAGTATTATTACTCCCTTGTCTGCTTTCTTAGGACTGGATTTTGCAAAAGCAGTATTTAACTGATTACTTCTGTTAAATGTATTGAACTACTTGCATCCTCCTGTGCTATTCAATGTGAAAAATGTTTTTGGAATAAAGATAATGATTATACTGAATCCTACTAGATTTACTCTTTAAAACAGAAGCAATCCCCTGTGAACTACTCTGGATCTCTTTCCATGTTCATTATTAGTATAAGCTTCATCTCTATATCACGTGGCTACTTATCTTGCCCAAAAGAAACAATGCATTAATTGCTTGGGGGTTTTGGCTCCATCCCTCTATTAAGGTTTACAAACCCCAAGAATTTCCCAAACCATTTATTTTTAAATCACTATTATGTCAAAATTTTGTAGCTTACCTTTAGTAGTGTAGGATAACACAAGTAACACAAGATTATATTTCGTTGCTTTTCTAAAGAGAAATAAATAATTAGCCAATTGGCTCCTTACATGAAATTAAAGAGGAAATGATTGTCATAGTTTAGGAATGGTGTTCCTCAATTTAGTGTTCTCACTGAAACATTTCAAACCACATGCTGCTCACTCAATCTCCTCTACCCTCCCCTTCCCCCTGAGGGCTGGAGAGGAGAATTGGAGACACAAAAGGTAAAGATCACAGTTTGAGATAAGAACAATTTACTGGAAACAGGAATGAAATAAGAAAACTAACCATAACAGGAACAATACTAATAACAATGTATAAGAAAGAGTTGAACGATTCACAGGATTGCTTACTACATGGAGCCGGGTAATACACGAGCTGCCACTATGCTAGCTACCCTGACCAAAGGAGACCACTTCCCCTGTCCCTGCAAAATGATGTAAGGTAGTATAGCATAACCTTGGGGTCCTAGACATCTCCCCTCCTGGCTACTACAAAAAGTAATCCTGTCCTGTGCAGAACCAGCACAATTATTAATAGGCATTGAAGAGTTATACAAAAGGAAAAGTACTTGTGGATTGGAAGCTGCAGTGAATCAGAAAGCAGTGTTCTGTTCCTGATTCTTCTCTAAGAAGTCATGACCTTGGTCACTTCACCTCTCTTTCTTTCTCATTTTGATGAGTATGTTGTAAAGCTTACCAGAAGAGGCATTTGCACTATGTTATCTTCCTCATTGATAAAAACTTTCTGGTATCACTTTTGGGTCTCATGATATGTTAATATGAAGAGACTTTAACTGTTATTTGTGGGATTTGATGGGTACAGAGAAACCTTTACTGACATGCAAGTATTTATATGGTAAATAAGAATGATTTTCATTATCTCAGAAACACCTGAAAAGCTTTACATAAGATCAGAAATTAGTGCTGTGTTAAGTGAGAACTGTAGCTAGGGTAGCTAATGGAATATAGCTGGCAATCACTAATTTCATATATACCAGCCATTTCGCTCTGAATAATCTCCTGAGTATATCCAAGTGAGTAGTTTTGACTTTGAATTCAAAAACATATCCAGAAGGAAAAGGGGTGTCTGTTAGGATAATAGTTTTTAACGACAATTAATATATTTTCTGTTGTGCAATCTTCAACAAATTGCTTTGCCGCAGTTTTAGAAATTGCTAAGAGATACAAATATATCAAAATGATGAAATATTACTTAAGGTAAAAAGGTAACACAACTTAAGCAACTCTTCCCTTATTTCTTGGCTACTCAGCATCTTCCAGAGGCTTGTAAAAGTTCTCACATTTGCTGAACTGCAAAGAAAAAAAAAAGGCAAGCAAGTAAATAATATATAGTGGTCAAAAAAATACTTTCCTCCACTGTCAGTATGGACATAGTGACAAATATAGCAGGTGTGTCCACAAATGACTTCAAGGGATGACATTATACAATAGTTAAAGTTTTCCTCTCTTTGCAGAGACCCATTAATTATGCCTTTATATGACTGCATCATTTGTGTCAATTAGCTCAAGGAATTGCCAGGATACAATATTCCAAGAAAAGCAACTAGGTTTGGGAGTTTTGTTGTTGTTGTTGTGTTTTGTTGATTTTTTTTGTTTGTTTGATTTTTTTTTATTTTTTGTTTTGTTTTAAAACCAGGTCTTAACAAAGCTAGATCCAGATCATACTCCACCAATTCTTCTTTTTTTTTTTTTTTCCTTTTCTTTTCAGCTAGTTGCCTGTGAAGTCCAATGTCAAAAATCCTAACAATGTGGCTTTCTGGAGCTCAAATCTTCTTGTGCTTCTTTACTGAGTTTAAACACAGCACTCTTCAGTGGTGTTTCAGGGTACTTTAATAGCTGTAGGTTGGCTTTGCTACCTTTTCTACCACTGCAGAAGCTTGAAAATAACCCAATACACTGTAACTTGTAGCATTTAACCTATGGCAAAATAATCTGATTTTAATTTCAACTTCTGAGATAATGGCTTAGATGCATTCAACTAATGTACAAAATCCCCAGGGATAACATATGTCCTTATGAACACTGGTAAACACTGTTAACAAAATGAGAAATGTAACAGCTACAGCGTAAAAAAGGCATAGTAACACGCATGGCAAACTATTCAATTTGCAGTTGGTCTACTGTAGCTAGAAGTTATAATACTGATGAGTGCTTCTGGCTGAGGTAGAAAACCTGTGGATTTTCCAAATCTGAAGAACTTGCGTAAGAGGAGAGGATTGAAAAAGATCCATGGGATGTAGCCACTGCATGTTAGAATGCTAACTGGCTGTAATGTGCCACTGCTCCCAGTGTGATGGTGTTGTACAGTTGGACTTGTTCTGAGAACAGCGTTGGTTGTTCAGCCACAGAATTGTCAAAATTTCTGCCAAAGCAGGCTGTTCTTACCAGCTTGTTTGATCAAGGTTCTTTCACCTGAGTCCCCAATGTATATGTGTGTGTTTTTTAAACTGATACATGATGTTGACTGCATGTGGGCTTTGCAACCACAATCAGGTCATGTGTTTCAGTACTGTACAAGTTGTGGGAAATACAGGAAACATAATTTGCAATAAATTAAGGCTTGTGTAAATTCTTAGTTCCATGAAAATAAGTAGAAGTTATATTTGCCTGGTTTGAACAATTTACGTTTTATAACCACAGTCTGTTAGAGTCCTTTCCACAGACGACATACAAATATTCCAGCAGCTGCAACTGCCAAATTGGAGCAAGTGAACATTGCTCAGTCTCTGCAAGTACAAAGAGATTAATAACACTCATGCCTTATGCTCATCCCAAACATTACTCATTCTGCTTTACCTAAAGCATATTTTGAACTTAAATGCCCACTGACATCTCAGACAAAGCGGTGAGTGATACAACTACAGCTTATGAAGGTACAAGTCTTTTTGTTTGAAATGTGCTATGACTTTAGAGTTACATTAATCACTTATAGTACATCTGCAGCAGAATTTGCAAACTTACAGTCTGATTATTTTATGCATTGACAACTATATTAATCTGCATTTACTGCTCAATCCAAATTTAGCATTTACAGAATTCAAGGTGGATGGCTAAGCAACTGTCTCTGCTTTCTGTCTTCTGCAGTTTTCCTTTTTTTTTATTTTGATACAAAAGCAGAAAGATGATCTCAGAAATGTGGAAAAAACCCACCTGCTAATATAAGAAACTCTTCTTGGAAAACCCTAGAGGAAGTTCACAACTAAGTTACTAATCATCCAACTGTGATACCAGCAAAGATACATCATCTTTTCAAAAACCTTGCATAAATACCAAAATAGATATGCACAGTTCAGGAATTATTACAGCACCTTCTTAGTCCCAGTATCTGTATGTAACATAAGGCAAAGGAGGAAGGGATGGAGACAATAAAACAGAAAAATTTTCATAGTATCAGTGTAATGGCTCTGGCTACTGTCCATCAAATAGTCCAATTTACAGAAAGTAACAGTCTGATCATCCTTTAATAGTGGGTGTCATGCAGGTGAAGTCCATGGAAAGCCTATGTCAGGTAGGTTCTGTCCCTTCATAGGCTTTTCAAGCTCGGTTTTCATCTCTCTCCCTAAATCTAATGCAACTAGCCATTGCTGATGTTCATACCCTGTATATGATGTTCTCAGAGGTGGAGATATGTGGAAATAAAGCGGCTGCGTGGTACACTGCTATTTCATATTGACTATTCTTCTCTGAGCTTGCCACAGTCAAGACAGAATTTTCCACATGCTAGTCAGTGCTGTCCATCATAGTAGCACTCACTGAAATGATAATCAGTTTATTTATGCACTTTTAAAGCTAGAGATATTTCCTAACTGCAGCATTTTCTGGGTTTGTGCTTGTGTTATTAAGGTATATTGTTATTAATACAAGTAAACCCAAGTTCTTCGTGTCAAGCCTTAGGTACCTGCAATTACATGTCTTCATAGCTGTTAAAAAGACAAGAAGTAAGTTCCCATACACATTTAAGCAACTCAAGGTGCTAGGGTAACTCTTGCTTCAAATACATCCATATGAGAGAATGTGGCTGTTGTTTCTGTTAGACTACCTGTCCTATTTTGGGGATTAAACCATGACACCATCCTGTTGATTTCTCCCATCAGTGCCTATGGGACGAGTCCCAGCATGCACTGGAAGTTTCTTAAGCCAGAGGATTGGTACCTTGACAGTACAAGCCCTGATTTCAAATATGTCTTTCAAACAGACTGAAACCCAGTAGGAATGAGGGTGAAATGACAGCACCTATAAACTTCATATCTTATGTTGATACAGGTTCTGTACATGTCATTCATTTCAGCAGCAGAAGCCCCTCTGTTTAGGTATATGACATTCACAAAAGATTTCAGAAACCATCATCATTTCACTTTTATCCCATGTGGTACTTCATATTCTGTCCTAGCCTTTGGTACCTGGGAGGGCAAGCATTTGTCAGGAGATATTGTACAGTCTGCACTTAGCTGTGTTGTAACTCTGTCCAAAGCCAAGTTGAGAGAAACACAGCAGTTTGCCCAAGCCTGCTCAACTTTATCTGGAGTGCAGCAGTCTCCCTCCCAGGAGGAACAAGTGTCCTACTCAGGACTGACTCCAACAGCACCAGGACACAGCAGTGGATCAGCCTCAGTGGTCACTAATGACAGGTTCATGTATAGTGCTGGATTGTGCCAGAAAAGGACTCTGATTGTCTGCACTTAACTGTGTTGTAATTCTGTCCAAAACCAGANCAAGCCTTAGGTACCTGCAATTACATGTCTTCATAGCTGTTAAAAAGACAAGAAGTAAGTTCCCATACACATTTAAGCAACTCAAGGTGCTAGGGTAACTCTTGCTTCAAATACATCCATATGAGAGAATGTGGCTGTTGTTTCTGTTAGACTACCTGTCCTATTTTGGGGATTAAACCATGACACCATCCTGTTGATTTCTCCCATCAGTGCCTATGGGACGAGTCCCAGCATGCACTGGAAGTTTCTTAAGCCAGAGGATTGGTACCTTGACAGTACAAGCCCTGATTTCAAATATGTCTTTCAAACAGACTGAAACCCAGTAGGAATGAGGGTGAAATGACAGCACCTATAAACTTCATATCTTATGTTGATACAGGTTCTGTACATGTCATTCATTTCAGCAGCAGAAGCCCCTCTGTTTAGGTATATGACATTCACAAAAGATTTCAGAAACCATCATCATTTCACTTTTATCCCATGTGGTACTTCATATTCTGTCCTAGCCTTTGGTACCTGGGAGGGCAAGCATTTGTCAGGAGATATTGTACAGTCTGCACTTAGCTGTGTTGTAACTCTGTCCAAAGCCAAGTTGAGAGAAACACAGCAGTTTGCCCAAGCCTGCTCAACTTTATCTGGAGTGCAGCAGTCTCCCTCCCAGGAGGAACAAGTGTCCTACTCAGGACTGACTCCAACAGCACCAGGACACAGCAGTGGATCAGCCTCAGTGGTCACTAATGACAGGTTCATGTATAGTGCTGGATTGTGCCAGAAAAGGACTCTGATTGTCTGCACTTAACTGTGTTGTAATTCTGTCCAAAACCAGAGAAACATAGCAGGGTTTTTTTTGTTTGTTGCACAATTCTCAAGCATTCTCATTTGCTAATATAATTGTCATCTTGTTTCAGGAGAACCTGAGACAGCCTTTATTAGGCCCCTAGCTTGAAAAGCTCAGGTGTGGCATTTATAAAAAAAAAAAAAAAAAGTAAATTTATTAGCTTAATAGCATACAGCTTGGCAAGTTAGTCATAGAATTATAAAACATCTTGAGTTGGAAGAGATCCACAGAAATCATAGAAGTCTAACTCTTGGCCCTGCACAGGACAGCCGCAAGAATCACACCATGTGCCTGAGAGCATTGCCCAAATGGTTCTTGAACTCTGCCAGGGCTGGTGCTGTGACCCCTTCCCTGTTCCAGTGCTCAACCTCCTTCCGGGTGAAAAACCTTTTCCTGATACGTAATCTAAACCTCCCTGACTCAGCTTCATGCCTATGCTTTGAGTCCTGTCACTGGTCATGAGAGTGAAGAGATCAGTGTCTGCCCCTCTGCTTCCCCTCATGAGGAAGTTGTAGACCTCAGTGAGGTCTCTCCTTCTCTCAGTCTCCTCTTCCCCAGGCTGAACAAACCAAGTGACTTCAGCTACTTCTACAAAGGCTTCCCCTCCAGACCCTTCACAATCCTCCTGGCCCTCCTTTGAATGCTTTCTAATAGCTTAATGTCTTTTTCATATTGTGGTTCCCAAAACTGCATGGAGTACTCAAAGTGGGACCACTATGCTCACAATATTTAATATTTCATGTACCACACAAGCCAGAAGCATCTTTTACAGCTTTGGATCAGTATGGTGTCTATTAACCTACTACACTAAGTGTTAACTTTATTATATATGTTTGCATGTTTTGCTGTCACAGTTACAAAATCAACAGGATTATGTATGATCAATAAAGAGTCTAAATATGTCACAACAGCCTTAGGCATTGCAGGCTGCTTTGATTCAGAAATATTCTGTTGCAGTCTGTTGCACTGTTAAAACTTTTGGCTTGCTGGTTTTGCAGAAGCAATTTAACTATGAATTCTGCTCAGCCAATTACTTTGCTTTTTCTGAACATACAATATGTTGCTCACAGGAGTTTCATATAACCAGTAACTCAAGTAAGACTTGGGTGCCTTTTCTCTCTCATAAGATCAGTGGTGCAGAAAGACCAGACTGTGGATGTGACAGCTTTTGCTTTCCAATCTTCTTATTTTCAAATACTCGCATCCCCTCTGACTTTCAGAACGCTTGATCTCACCTGACTCTTATTATCTCCTGGATACCTGGTACCTGGACCCTGTAGAGCACTGCATAATTTTGACTTACTGTTCTATGTTGAATGTCTTACTCCTCAAGGCTCCTCATGATCAGAGGTCAGTGACCTTGACTGCCCATTTCCTCATCCTCACCTCTGCTCCACTTAGCTGTTGAATCCAGAAGTCTAGTAAGATCAGATCTTCAAGTCTTGTGCCTTATGTCACCATTTTCGTTTACCAGGAAGATGACAGTAAAGCTCAACGTGAAGCCTGGCCATGACTCCATCCCAGAAAGAAGACTGAGATGAAGCTGAAAGCTTTTTTAGAAGAAGGATGATGGTGGGTGTTGAGTGTCAAGGGTTCCATAATGCATACAGTGAAAAACACTGCAGAATAGCTGAGAGGGTTACAGGAAGCAGAAGGAGAATGAGGAGAGACAGGTTTCTTTCCCTGCATGCCCCTCCCTGCCTCCCCCCC